>JAGKTI010015265.1:7927-20701 GCA_018397915.1 Birgus latro | reverse complement strand
CGGGTGAAATAGTATTAATAATCGATCTTATGCACAAAATAAGCTCAACTTCTCCGGTGTGATTTCGTATTTTAATTTTATCCTTATTACCAACAAGCGATTTTACTCAGGATAGAATTTACGAATCAGATGAGGTAAGATGCAGCCTACATTAACATCTAACTACCAAGAAAGTTTCTTAATCTGGATAAAATCGTATAGTAGTAGCGAGAATAAATGAGAAAATACGTCATTGGGCTGAAGTGATGAACGCGTATGGATAAAACCCTTGTACTTAGCGAAATTTTCAAAGGCGTTTGTGTAAGACGTTCAAGATATGTGACAGAACTTATGCGCTTCTTCCGTTCGTGTGGGTATTTTTAGAGGGACATTCGTGTTTATGTGCATAGTGGTGGCGAAAAAGTGAGGGGCAAAAAGGGAGCTGGGAAGGAAGCGGTGGGGGAGAAGGGGAAATCACGGCTCAGGTTTCGTTGTGTGTGTGTGTGTGTGTGTGTGTGTGAGAGAGAGAGAGAGAGAGAGAGAGAGAGATTCTAACAACTTACTGTCCAATTCAGCTTTAAATAAATCCTTGCAATATCGCCATACTCTACATAAACAACGCACAATAGTATATTAACTGGCAATATCCAAAAATAAATCGCTAAGGAAGAAGTACTAGAGAGCTTTTTTACCCAGCGAGAATATGGGTCTGTAAAGCGTGTAAAAAGCTCAAGGGAAGTAGAAAATGATGCTGAGCCCGTGCTGGTTACGCTGAGCCGTCCATGCACCACTAAGAATTGGGTTTCGTAATTATTGGACTATCCTGTATCCTGAAACAGTTATTTTTCACCTTACTTTTGCTCCCTTGTTCCGTGTTTCTATTTAATGTGGACACAAATTACTTCAACATGCAAGATGTTTATTAAGGTGCGATATACGGAATAGATCGTTGAGGAAGTGGTGTTTAGAAATTTCCGAAGACAGCTAGAAAGAGCCCCTGACCCGTTCGCTGGGAAATGTATGTCCCTTAAGTTATATCAGAGTTTAGCAGGGAAAAGAATAAAATGTAAAAAGTCTGCTTCTTCCTGAAAATAGGTAGACAGGCAGACACATAAAGAGATAGCAGATATATGGACAGATTGATAAAGATAGATAAATATAATACGTTTGATCTAACCTATCCTTAACGCCTTTCAGCTCAGTTTATGGCCAACGATAGTCAAATTGGAGTGTAGATCTGATTATTGACTAATTAGACTCATTTTTACCTGATAATTAAGGCTTACCAAATTCCTGCAATCCACGACTTTGAATTCGGGTTATGGGAGTGGCTCAGTTCCATCAGATAGGAGCAGACCGACTCTAGTTGCTACGTTCTTCTTACTTTAACTTGGCCCAGACTTTCCTCCTTTTGCAGATTATTTCACATAGCCCAGTGGCAAAGAAATGAGAGTACTACACCTCTGCATACTTTCCATAGCACTTCTTCGTGACAAGCGTTATGTTCTTGAGCCAATGGTTTTTCACAACTCAGCATTCATGATGGAGAGATGACAATTTAAGGCCAAGTTAATATAAAACGGGTATAGCAACCTGGCGGCAATACCGGTAAGCCAAGTAAAATAACCCGGTGGTGGCAGTAATGATAATAATAATAATAATAATAATAAATAGTAATAAAAATAATAATAAGAATATGAGTAACACTACTACTACTACTACTATTAATATTCCTACTACTACCATCACCACCACCACCACTACTACTACTACTACTACTACTACTACTACTACTACTACTACTTCTCTTACTACCACCACCACCACCACCACTAACATTACTACTACTACTACTACTACTGCTAGATTTAATTGTACTGACAGGATCAGTGCAGATTATATGAGACGTCTTACCTTAGCTGAATAAAGTAATCTGACAGTATCAGAAATTTTTGAAAGACGCCATAGCACTGAAGGGTAAGGCTCATAGTGCAGGATGCATAGTTAATAAGGGCTTGGATTCACAAATAGGCAGACAGAAAGACAGATAGTTACAGTATATCTCTATCAGTCAGTTTCTCAGTCTGTGTATCTATCTAGCTAGCAGTCATTCAGTCTATCTGTCTATACGAGAATGTGGAGAGAGAGAGAGAGAGAGAGAGAGAGAGAGAGGAAAGAGGAGTTTATGAAAGGGGCGGTATTTGAGTAGAAATGAAAGGAAAGAGAGGAGAGGCGTGATAGGGGGGAATGGAGATGGTATGAAGGCAGGAGGGTGGAGTTAATGATGCAAGGGAGAATTACAACCGTGCATTCAAGCCCCATCTATACTCATCAGCAGACGGAACCATTAAAACCCATTAAACTCTCCCATTCAGTGGCAAAAATCTTTGTCCCATTTAGCTTAACATGCGGGCACCATTGCCTTGTATCTTCTCAAATGACTCAGAAATAAAGGACGGCCCGACCATTAAAGCTATCTCACCGGCTGTAATATCCCACTTCACTATCTCCCTCCCTCGTCTTGCTCTAACTCACCCTCTTTCCCTCTCTCTAACTGCTCACACGCGCACCACGAATTCCTGTTTTTACCCCAAACTTCAAGACCCGGGTGCACGGGCGGCTGCAAGCGTACGAATCGTGAATATTAATCAAGCCTAACATACAGTCGTGTAAATCTCGTGTGTGGCAGGGAAAAGCAGGTGTGTGAGAGAACGGGGGCAGGTGCTGGTGGTGGTAGTGGTGGTGGTAATGTTGGTTGTGATAGTGGTAGATGTGGTGATACGATGGTGGCAATGTTGGTTGTGATAGCGGTGCATGTGATGATAGGATGGTGGTAATGTTGGTTGTGATAGAGATAAATATGGTGATGGAGGCGGTGGTGGTGGTAGTTGACATGGTGCTGGTGGTGGTAATGTTGGTTGTGATAATGGTAGATGTGGGGATAGGATGGTGGTAATGTTGGCTATGACAGTGGTAGATATAGTGATGGAGATGGTGGTGGTGGTGATAGTGTTAGATTTGGTGATGGAGATGGTGGTGGTGGTGATAGTGTTAGATTTGGTGATGGAGATGGTGGCGGCAGTTGGAGTATTGACGATGGTGGTGGTATTGTTGGCTGTGATAGTGGTAGGTAGATGTGATGAAAGGGCTGGTGGCAGTGATGGTGGTTTTGTTGGCTGTGATAATAGTAGGTGTAGGCAGGTAGTGTAGGTAGGGTAGGCGGTAGTGGTGATGGTGGTGATTGTGACTGTGGTAGATGTGATAGGGATGGTGGTGGTGGAGGAAATGTTGGTTATGATGGTGGTAGGTTGGTGTGGTGACAGGATATTGGTGATGGTGGTGATGGTTGTGGTAATGTTGACTGATATAGTGGCAGGCAGATGTGGTGATGATTAGGTAGTGGTAGTTGGGATGGTGATGGTGGTAATCTTGGTTAAGAGAGTGACATTTGGTGATACGATGGTGGTAGTGATGGTGATGGTAATTGGTTGTGACACTGGTAGGTAGATGTGATGAAAGGAATGGTGGTAGTGGTGGTGGTAATATTTGTTGTGGTAGTGGTGTAGGTAGATGTGTTGATGATTGGTATGGGTGATATTTACTGTTTTTCCACTATAGGGATGATGGTTGTGGTGACTTTGGTAATGTCGACTGCGATAGTTGTAGGTTCAGTAGATATGATGGTTAATACGGATAATACTTATGCTACTTCTCTATATTTATGGTTCTAGGTAGTAAAGCAGTGGGATCAGAAGTAATTTGATATTTCTGGATGTGGTGGTGATGGTGGTGGTGGTGGTGATGATAACATTGGCTGTGATAGTGGTAGGTGGATGTGGTGATAATGGCTGATATGTATGGTACTTAATATTTTTCTCTCTATCGGCCGTGGACCATTATATGTGTTGTATATTAGGATGGATAATGATACTTGAATAGGTAATAATGATGCCGTGATTATAGTAAGCTGGATATGATGATGATGGTTGATATGGGTGATGTTTTAGTTTTTTATATTCGTCGAGGGTCTTTGTACCTGAAATTCTTGATACAGAGTTCTACCATTGATAGCGTGGTGATAGTGGTTGTGCTGAGAACTGGTATTATAGTGGTATTTTTGGCTGTGACAGAGGTAGGTGGCCGTGCTGACTTGATAATGAGGATACTAACTATTACTCTTTAACTACGTGTTTGAAGAATCTCGTCTTTTGGTACAAGACGGTATAGTCGTCGATTCAGGAAGTTCTCTAACACCTTATTTTAAGCGTATTATTTTGTTTATTACACCATACTCTCCTCCTCTGTTACGTAATAAATATCGACATACTCTGCATAAATAACGTGCAAAATGGATATTAACCAGCCTTATCCAAAAATAAATAAGTGAAAATACGAGCCCTAGAACTGATAGCGTTAGTGATGTAGATGAGTGTGATAACTGACTAGGCGGTAATTTTGGAGATGATAGTCGTTGCTACACTTTTTTTTGCTTTAACTTGACCTAGAATTGTTATCTGTCTACTTTGAATGTTGAGCCATTACAGTAGATTAACAGTAGAATATGGAGTCAGTCACAGAAAGATGCTATTTAAATGATGTTAAGCCATCTAATTGCTTTTCCTTCTCACTGAGCTGTGTGAAATGAGTTACAAAAGGACAGGAATCTGGGGTCAGGTTAGGGTGAAGAAACTGTAGTGTGTGTGTGTGTATGTGTGTGTGTGTGTGTGTGTGTGTGTGTGTGACAGAAATGGATGGCTGTTTTTATCACTGATACGGGTGATACTTAATATTATTCTTTAATTGTACGTCTGAAGAATTTCGACATTGGGTACCACAGCTGATAACGGCAATGATACAGATGAATGTGATAGGTGACCAGGTAATAATTATAGATATGATAGTGGTAGGTAGCTGCGACGCTTGATATGGGTGAGAGTTGTAATTTTTTACTATTGGTGGTCTTGGTACTTACCCTCCCTCACCCCCCACCCAAAAAAAAAAAAATAGTATTCGGTTACGTAAAACACACAACATTTTGAAACGTGGACGAAAAGATGTGTTAGTGTAAATATTATTCTTAGTATTTATTAGTACTCAACACACACACACACACACACACACACACACACACACACACACACGCACAACAAAGGATATTACATCATTTGAGTTACCAATGTGAAAGATCCATCTGTGTCTAATGAATCTCTTGCTCATTTCTGTGACCATTAAATCCCAGTGGCTTGATAATTTTCCTAAAAGGCGGTACTCGTGGGTGTGATGGCTGAACTGTATCCTTTTTACTCTACCTTGGCTTAAAATCGCCGTCTCTCCATCTTGAATGCTGAGTTGTAATAACAGATTTGTATCATTAAACAAATACGCTGCTAGTCACGAAGAAATGCAATGATGCTGTGATTAGGGTGGTAGTTTTTAATATATGCATTTCCTTTGCATTTGTGGAGAAAAAGATGGTGAATAACGGTGATGGGTGTGTAAGGGAGGATGGTGTGGCGTGGGAATAGGAGTGGTTGCCGAGTTTTGTTTTCGAGACCACCTCACTGGATGCAGCGTCAGCCCACAGATAGATAGATAGGTAAAGTAGATAGAAAGATGGGTACAGTAAATAGATAATGACGGGAGATCGTAGTACTAGAAATGGCAGTGGTAGTGACTTTGTTGGTTTTGATGGTGGTGGTAGCAGGTATGATGGTGCTGTGGTAAAGGTGGCAGTCTTAATTTAAAAAAGTATGTTCTTGTCAAATCTTAGTACCAGAGTCAGTGATGGTAGCGATTTTGTTGGTTATGGTAGCTAAGAAGATGGTCGTAATGCTGGTTGTGGTAGGGCCAGGTTCATTAGCGATAGATATGGATGATACAATGATTCTCTAAGTGTTTAAGGAAGATTTTGGTACTGGAGGTGATAGTGACAGACTGGGTATGATAGAATAGTTGTTGTTATAGTGGGTGACGTGGTATTAACTCCCATAAGGTGACGTCCTTTATTTTTAGTTTCTGCTGTCTCCAGACGATTTTATTTAGAACACCATAGTAGTGATGGAATTGGTAAAGGCTATATCTAACCCCTGCAGTTTGAAACGTCTCTCCGGAGTTGACTTAAAATAATCTGGTAGCGGCAAGAACAAAAATAAAAATAACTTTCTCGCACTGAAGGAGCTAAATGATAAGTTACAGTTTATTCCTTGATACGGGTGATGCTTCTAGTATTATTTTCTTTAACTGTATATATATATGTTGAGGTTCTCTGATAGTAAGGTTCGATAGTGCCAGTGATATGAATAGGTTTGATAATATAGTTTATGGGAAGAATGTGGGAGAAAACACGAGTGACACAGAGGTGAGCTTTATTTCCGACTAGTTTCGCGTATGGCATCCTCAAAGGTACTAAAAGTTTGTGGCAAAGACAGTCCCTTCCAAAGAAATCGAACAATGGAAAGCCAAAATCAAGATCAGCTCAAAATTCCTGGACACGTTACTAATGGTTTATGTGAATGAAGAGTGATATCAGAATGATCCATCCTATAGATGGGGTGATTGTGGCAATGATGGTTATGATAATGGTGGCAATAATAATCTTAATAAGAACGAGGTCCTGTGCGTAACCTTCATATTTTATTGATTTTAAGACGCTGTCCCTTTGAAATTGAGCAAAAGAAAGGGTGGCTCAAGATAGGTTCAGTTTTGAGACATTGCTGAGGAAGTTCTCCGACTGAGTGCAAGAAGGGACAGTCCTCTAGAGAACTTATTTTTAAAGAGAAGTAAAGGATGATATTGAGCCATTTACGAATTTAGGTTTTGACTATATACGTGTTAGAGGAATGCAGCTAAAACCTTCCTCAGTAAGTACAGAGACTGGTTCTTTTGCCACTGAAAAATAAGTCAGTTTAGGTGATGTTTTATGGACCGACTCAGAATTGGCATTTTTTAACACTGGCTCTTTCTTGCTCTCACCCGGCAAATTCTGCTATCAAACTGGTCGATGTAAGTGATGGTGATCGTATATATAATTTTCCCTTATTGTTTATGGCCAGAGGTTTTTGCAGATAAATGCTAGAATGGAAACTGGTGCATTTAGCAAGTATGAGATGATTACGGCTAAGATGGTAATAATAGGGTAGCGACGGTGATTTATATGACGACGATCGTATATATTATCATTCCTTTTACTGTTTATGACCACAGGTTTTTGGAAATGGCTGCTAGAATTGGCTAGAATAGGAGCTGGTGCCTCAGTAAGTATCAGATGATTGTGGTAATGATGGTTGTGACGGTGGCAGGAACGGCGATGTAGGTGATGGCGGTCCTACTAATCATTCTCCTTTATTGTATATTGCCAGAGCTTTTCGCGAAAGGATACTGTACTCCGCGCCGGCCAAATTATCCGCAGATTCACACTTTCTTCTAAAAATCATCAGCAATTGGCTAAGGTAATATTCTTCCTGTTGTTAAAGTGGCGACCTGTGCTTCGGTATGCTCTTATTTATTCGTAAATTTCACACTGGCCTTCCATGAGTCTAAGATGATGACTGAGAGGGTGAGATTCTGAGGACAAGCTGACTGGCGTGGAGTATGCTGTTAGAATCGAAGAAGGCGATGTTGGTAAGTGAGACAATAGTGGTTGTTACAGTGGTGGTAGATGAGACGATAGTGGTTGTTATAGTGGTGGTAGATGGGGCGATAGTGGTTGTTATAGTGGTGGTAGATGAGGCGATAGTGGTTGTTATAGTGGTGGCTGTGATGAAATTTGTGTGGTAGCGCCCGTATACATTTGCCTTTTATCATTTAACGCTAGAGATTTTCGTGGAGTGAATGCTTAAATGGAAGTTGGTACCTTTAGTAAGTATTAGATGGCTGTGGCTATGATGGTTGTGATAATGGTAGAGACGGTGATAATAATGAGACAGCGCTTGTCTATATATATATATAATTTTCCTTTACTGTTTATGGCTAGAATTTTTTGCAAGATCAATACTGGAGTCAAAACAAGTGAATCCAGTAAGTGATGAGTTGATGATGATGATGATGATGATGGTGATGGTCATGACAGCGGTAGGAATGGTGATGTAAGTAATGGGGGTTGTATATATCCTTTTATGGCTAAGGGTTTTGCAAGTGGTTCCTCGAGTCAAAGCTGGTGAAGTCGATAGATGAGATGATAATGGTTGCTGAAGTGGTAGCAGCGATTGTATCAGTGTATGCCCGTATACATATATAAATAATTGCCTTTTTGTTCTTTATTGCCAGAGATTTTGGGAAAGGAAACTAGAATCAAAGTGGGTGGATGTAGTGAGTATTGAGATTTGGCTGTGATAGCAGAAGCAATGATATAAGTTATGGTGGTTCCTTTTATTCTGACTTCGCCTAGAACTGCCATATCTCCATCCTGAATGCCGAGCTGCGACATCATATTAACGAAAGAATATGATGCCGGTCACAAAGATTTGCTGTGGAAGGGGTGTAGAGCCGTAGCAGTGTCTGTTTCTGCCAATGAACTACGTGAAGAAGCTACAAAAGGGCGATAATCTGGGCCAAGTAAAGGTGCAAGAACTATAGTGCCTATAATTTTCTTTTATCTGTTAGTGATATTATAGATTCTGTGTGTGAATCGTAATATCAAAGCCTGTGGATTGTGGCAGATGACATGATGATGGTTTTGGTGGTTGCTCTGATGCAGCGTGTTATTAGTACTGATGTTTTGTTGATGATGTTGTAGTTACAATTATTATTATTATTGTAGTTATTATTATTATTATTATTATTATTATTAATTTTTCTTTATATTACTCATTGTTATTATTATTATTATTGTTATTATTATTATTGTTATTATTATTATTATTATTATTATTATTATCATTATTATTGCTGTTAATCTTTTGTGATGGAAGGCCCAGATTTTTGTCCCTTTGTCGCCTATTTCACATAACATCTCAGCTACTGTTCTGTAGTTTTACATCATTTCCCTAACTGTGACTAGCATCTTATTCTCTTGTTAATCTTTCTGTAACATATCAGATACAGGATGGAGAGATGGCAGTTTTAGGCCAAGTTAAAATGAAGGCAATATATTTATTATTGGCTATGTAGGCTGTGTTGTGTCATCATCTCTAACTATGAGATGCCTCCTCGAAGCAGAATAGGTGGAACAGTTCTCACACCTTTACACTGTGTAGATTTTCGTCCTTTCATACGTACAGTTTATATTTCGTAACTCGATGGCAGATTGCATAAAATCGTCCAGAGGTAGCAAAATGTAAGTGTAAAAAGGAGGCCACCATACTGAAGTGAATATACTGAAGAGAATATTATAAGAGAAAAAATCAAAACAAATAGCCACGGAAAATGTGCTTGAAAGCCTCATTGAAAATTCGACTATAACAAGGAAAAACAGAATACAACAAATTTTAGGGAATTTCCGGATCCGTTCAACTGACCACTTTAGTTTGGTTTTAATTTATTCTTCTGCCACCAGACGATTTTATTCAGCTTCATCTCGTTTTCAAAGGGTTTATTAAGGCTACATGTGACCCCTGCAGTATGAAAAGTCTACCCTAAGCTGGAAAATAAAATCGTCTCGTGATGAGCAGCATAAAAATAATCGTCAGGAGATGAAAAGGATACAAAAAATTTCAGGGATCATTGGTTTAACCCCTTCTTTACGAGGATTTTCTAAGTTAAGCAATACCATCTCGGCAATAAGACTAAGAAAGACGTAATCGTACTTAAAAGGTAACTGAGAAGAAAATATTCAATACTTATTTCTGTAATTACGTTTGGGAGGTTCGAGTGTGAGTGAATGGATGAATAGGCCTTTTCTTTAGGGCAATGGGTTCCAAACTTTCAATCATAATGACCCTCTAACCTCCAAATATTCTGATTGCTGCCCTCCTCCCTCCCCTCCTTCTACGACACTGCAAGGTCGAGGTAAGTAACAAGGAAGAGCATTACAGTCCTCATTTTAAGTTTATTTTTATCACATGTGCATTGATGATAAAAAGGATTGATTGCTATTTTTTTTTTTTTCAGACAGGGTTTTTCGTTTGACGTCCCCTTTAAATATTTTTCCCTCTTTTTTTTTCTTTTTCTTTCTTTAAGTACGTTTAGCTGAAGGAAATTATACATCTTCCAGAAATAAGGTGAACACGTTTAAATATTTTTTTTTTTTTTTATCAGTGGCTACAAAGGATATTACCACAAAGGCCGGTGAGGACAATTAATATTATACCTACCAATATGCTGACCTTCACAAAACTAGACTTAAAGAGTTTTGTGCTCTCGTGATGACCACACATATGCTGTGCAGAATCTTCAACTTACGATTTGTATTTTCATATCGTCTTCGTTGGCTTATTTACACATTGCAAAAATTATAAGATATTTCCTAATAAGGGTTAAGTTCATTAATTATAAGAGGTAATTGTGAATGCTACTCTCAGATCGTTCTCAGCAAAAATGCGAACTTTTTCTAATACCTTTCTCTTATATCTTATACCGTGAGTCTGCACCCCCTTTGCCCATAGCACGCTCCCCACAGTTTAGGAAAGGAGTGCGTTAAAGTATTCTGGTGACAGTTTTTCCATTTTAGGTTTTCAGGTGATGATGATAATGGCTACGACACTGATTATGATGATGACACTGATTATGATGCAGTTGATGATGATGATGATAATGGTGATGGTGACAATAATGATGATATTTTCTAGCTATAAGTTTCCAGTCGAATAATGAGTAAAGATAAACCAGGAATTTATTTCGATATGCATATAGCCCACATCCCAGTGACTATCTGAGGTTTCCTTCAGCAGAACAAAATTGTCTAGCTTTTACTGTAATAAAACTGCTTTAGGTGCCCCAGCGCATTGACAGGATTATGATAACGAGAGAGTGTGGCGGAGAGTGATGTGGCTGCATGGTAGTGAGGCGTGTTATCCGTAGTATATTGGTTGTACAGTCGTTTAGGAAGGCGCTTTTATTTGTGCTTTTGGAAATGGATAGAATGGTGAGGGTGATTTTGGAGAGGGTGAGAATGGTGAGGGTGATTTTGAAGAGGGTGAGAATGGTGAGGATGATTTTGGAGAGGGTGATATAAACTTTGGTATCTGGAAAAAACATTAATACTTTTCGGTAAGATTCTCTCTCTCTCTCTCTCTTTCGCTGTGTGCTGTCTGGGTCGTATTCTCGTAAGCTTAGGTGGCTTTGTAACACCCATTTCTTACCAGTTTATTTCCGCGTTCTGAGTGTGTATATCCTTTTTACCGTCATTTATGCAGTGTCGATATTCAAAAGACATAAATACCACACAAGAAGGTATGAAGATGTAATATGTTATATAGATCGCCAAGGAAACGGTCCTAAAAATCCTCCTTTAGCCCCCGGGAATATGGACCTTGATCTGTGCGAAAAAAATAGAAAAAAGAAAAACAAAAAGAAAGATTTTAACATGTTTCGTTGGGAAGATTTGTGTAATTGTTCGTCCAAGCGACATGAAAATTGTTATATCACAGTTTGCTACGGCGCAAGATAGCTGAGGCCCGTTTACTTATAATCCTTAAGGGGGAAAAAATTGTTTCGTTCAACTGGAGACGTCTGCCAATAATTCCATAGCCATTATCTGTTGGGTAACTTGAATGATCTTTGACGTAATTGCTAAATTCCACATTATTACGCCTTCTCGAAATATTATGCTCCTCGAAGTTTGCGCAGATAAAGAAATACATAAATAAACATTTTTGGTATGTGCTTTTCTTCAGCCTAAGTATCATAACTGTTACCGTTCGCTGTAACGTCTGTATTCAGTAGGAATGCTATGGAATGCAATCTATAGATAATTTTTGTCAGCCTTTATTTATACTGTCTCCATGTAGCTAAGTTTATCAGTCTACTATATACATCATTTTTATTCGCCTTCCTCTATACTCTTTCCATGTCTCTTAAGTTTATTGTGATGGTGGAAGGAGTGTATCAAAGAGAACATGTAAGCAAAGGGCCCATAGAAAAGCTCAGTAAACTGTATCACACAGACAGGCATGGATGTCACTGAATTATTGTATAAGATCGAAGTTAAAGATACAATAATATTAATAGTGTAAAAAGCCACAGCAAAAGTATAAGAGCGTCCATAGCTTTCAGTGAAGTATGAAGCGCTTATAATTATCGAGTTGTTGTTGGTTCCCCCCAGGCTCATTTGGACGTGAACCCAGTGGACTGAAGAAGCCGGCCACTTTCAGCCGGTCGCTTCCAGAAATCTTTTGTTGAGATTATGTTGAAAGACTGTGTAATGATTGTGTGGCGAGTGGATATAATTATAGCACAACGGAGGAATATAATTACAGCTTTTCGACTAATATTCTTAATTACATCATGTGTTTGCGAGAAGAAGGAGGAGTAGGGGGAGCTGTCCTCTCTTTTCTCACTTTAGATATTCAGATTCATTCTTTTTAACATTCTTATTATTTTCACACTCTCTCCAAGTCAACACCTTCTCATTATATTATCCTCCCTTCATTCTGTAAATTCCACATTCCTCCTTGCACTCTCACGTCTTCCTCTTTCACTATTCTTTGTTCACTGTGCAACCACCAAAATGCTGCCATCATTCTTCATTTTCACTGCTGTCCTCTTTCTTCTCTTCTAACAACTTAAAACGTTTTGCATAATTTTCCCTTATTCTCCCTGTTCCCATTCTGCCTCCGGGTAGCCCTCTCTCTCTCTCTCTCTCTCTCTCTCTCTCTCTCTCTCTCTCTCTCTCATATAGTAAGCCATTTCAAGCTTCAC
>JAGKTI010015264.1:9307-20701 GCA_018397915.1 Birgus latro | reverse complement strand
TTGGGAAGGATTGCTACTATAAGTTGTTTTGGCAGGAGGGAGCTGACGGATATGGGGGTGTGGGTGTGTTGGTTGCAGAGAAATGGGTGGAATGTGTCATGAATGTTATGAGAGTAAGTGATAGGATATTAGTAGTGAAAATTTTGATCGGGCAGAAAATTATTTCAGTTATATCGGCATATGATCCACAGGTAGGATTGGATGACGCAGAGAAGGATAGATTTTGGGATGATTTAATATGTGTAGTGAGTGGTATGGGTGATGATGAGGTAGTGGTTCTGGGAGGGGATTTAAGTGGTCATGTGGGTGAAGCAGCTCAAGGTTATGAAGGAGTCCATGGAAGATTTGCATATGGTGTGAGGAATGCGGAAGGGGAAAGAATACTCGAGTCTGGGGAGGCTATGGACATGATTGTGTGCAACACACATTTTAGGAAAAGAATCAGCCGGTTGATTCCGTATGAGTCCGGGGGTAATAGTAGTCAGATAGATTATTTTCTGGTCAGGAGGGTTGATAGGAGATTATTGGGGGATGTTAAAGTTATAGGAAGCGAGGAGTGTGTGTAGCAGCAGCACAAACTGTTGATTTGTGACATGGTGCTTAAGGAGCAAGTGATGAGAAGGAGGACATATGTACCTAGGAGGAAAATATGGAAGCTGGGAAACCAATCAGTAAGGGATGCCTTTTATAGTGAGATGAGGAGAGTGGTGACGGAACAGGAAGCCGTAGATAGAGGCGTTAATGAACAGTATAGAGCCCTTAAGAACAACCTCTTGAGAGTTACCAATGCAATATGCGGTTGGACAAGAGGCCCACCAAGACATAAAGTAACTTGGTGGTGGGATGAGGGTGTAGAAGCTGCAGTTAGGGAGAAAAGAAGGCTTTTCCGGGAATGGAAGAATGGTGGTAACAGGGAGGAGTACTTGGCTGCCAAGTTCAGGGCTAGAAAGGAGGTATACAGGGCAAAGTCTGAGTCACAGAGACTTTTACTTGATAATCTAAATCATGGAGAAAGGAAAAATATGATTTTTAGGGTGGAAAATCAGGTGAAGAGGGATAATCAGGACATTGTAGGTGAGCAGTGTGTGAAGAATGATGATGGAAGGGTAGTGGTGAACAGTGAGGATATTAAAGATGCATGGAGAGAGCATTAAAGCCGATTGTTGAATGAGGAGTTTGATTGGGATAGAGAAGGTTTGGAGCCAGGTGATCCAGTGTTTAGCCCTTGGCCTTTGATTGACGCTGCTACTGTGAGTCAGGCAATAGGCAGGATGCGGGTGGGGAAGGCGGCAGGTGTGTCTGGGTTGACTGCCAAAATGTTGAAGGCCTCAGGAGATACTGGGGTGAGGTTAGTCACTGACTTGATAAATATGATTATATATGAGTGTGTTGTCCCAGATGATTGGCTGAGGAGTGTAATTGTAAATGAAAGGAAAGGGTGATGCCCTGGAAAGGGGAAATTACAGAGGTATAAAGCTCTTAGATCAGATAATGAAAGTAATGGAGAGAGTTCTAGAAGGTATGATTAGAGAAAGAGTGAATATCGATGAGATGCAGTTTGGGTTTATGCCAGGCAGGGGGACCACTGATGCCATATTCATTGTTCGACAGCTTCAGGAAAAATATATTGGAAAGAAAAGGGAATTGTATTTTGTTTTTGTTGATTTGGAAAAGGCCTTTGACAGAGTCCCTAGAGAGGTGGTGAAGTGGGCAATGAGAAAGCTAGGGTTGGAAGAATGGCTGGTTAGGGTGGTTATGGCCATGTACGTGGGTGCTTGCACCCAGGTAAGAGTGAATGGAGCTTTGAGCGATGAGTTTTCCATGAATGTTGGTGTGCATCAGGGGTCAGTTTTGAGTCCCTTGTTGTTTATCATGGTGCTTGAAGCCCTCTCACGTGACTTCAGAGATGGACTCCCATGGGAGATGGTGTATGCTGATGATTTGGTGTTGATTGCAGAGAATGAAAAGGAGGCGGAGGATAGATTTAAGAAGTGGAGAGATGGTATGAGGTACAAGGGCTTAAGGGTAAATGTAGATAAAACAAAAGTGATGATATCTAGGGTTGGTGGCGGTACAATCAGAGGAGAGGGAGAGTGGCCATGTATTTACCTAATTTACCTAATTGTGATATACAGGAAATGAGCTACGCTCGTGGGGTCCCGTCTCTGTTTCTCAATAAGTCAAATTTAGCTTTAAACTCGTTTAAGTTTTTAGACTGGACGATCTCTTTGTCCAGTCTATTCCACAGGTCTATGCATCTATACGGAAAACTATATTTCTTGATGTCCTTCAAGCAGCGCGGCTTCTTTAGTTTCAGTCCATGTCCTCTTGTTGCTCTCTTATCCCATAAAAACAGATCTTCTCTATCAATTGTATCTACTCCCATCATGGTCCTGAACACTGCAATCATGTCACCCCTATCTCTCCTTTCCTCTAAAGATGGCAAATCCAGCCTTTCTAGCCTCTCACTATATGACAGATCTGCCAAACTGGGGACCATCTTGGTTGCTGTTCTTTGTATTCTCTCAATCTTGTTTATATCTTTCTTTTTGTGTGGGTGCACAAGAGATGTAGTGGTATTAGAGGTAGACTGCGAGATAATGCTGATTTTATGTGTGCGGCGTGTCGGGGAGAGCAGGTGGAGATTGTTAGTTAGGCGTGAGAGGGTTGAACTTGCAGGTGAGTCTCTTGAGTGTGTGGAGGAGTTTCGTTATTTGGGAGACATGTTATGTGCCAGAGGTGGGGCTGGAGTTAGCTCAGTTGCTAGAGTGAGAAGTGGTTGGAAGAAGTTCAGGGAGCTGTTGCCTCTCCTGACATTGAGAGGACTCTCCTTACGTGCTAAGGGGTCTTTGTATGCAGCATGTGTTAGGAGTGTGATGCTGTATGGTAGTGAGACCTGGGCAGTAAAGGAAGAGGATATTCGCAGGTTCAAACGTACAGAAATGACAGTGATTAGGTGGATGTGCCGTGCGTCCCTGCGTGCAAGGCCTGGGGGGGCTGGGTTTACGATGGAAGAGTTGAGAGGTAGGATGGGACTAGAGTGTATTGGTGTGATGAGGAGAGGTAGGCTGAGGTGGTTTGGACATGTGGAGAGGATGGAGGATGATAATTGGGTACAGAGGGTGAGAGGTGTTAATATTGGGGGAGGGGTTGGGAGGGGTAGATCGAGAAAGACATGGGACGAGGTCATTAAGTGTTACTTAAGGGTTAAGGGACTGAACAGGGAGGCTGCCAGGGATCGGGCAGCGTGGAGAGCCGCCATTAGGTGACCAAGGCCGACGCATGCAAGCATGTTGGAGCCTTCAAAAACAAAACGAAAACGAAGGCTTGGTACCAATTATGTGAGTTTAACCAAGGGATCATTGTAAGTTAGATAGGCTAGATTGTTGTATGTGTCTGTGTAATGGATTATTTTTGAGGTTCAGAGAAATTGTAATTGTAATGTCATAGGTTCAGTTACTTAGTGATATAGTAATAGAATACTTTTAGCTGTACTAGGTCCCATTTCTTCACTATATGGGCTACAGTCCTTCATTTCCTGCCAACCCAGCTTTTCACTCACTCCATCAATGTCTTCCTGATTTATTGACAGTCACTCATACCACCCCTAGTCACCTTCCTTTATATTCAATATGTCCCTGTTACATAAGCCACCTTTATATAAATCTATTTCACGGTTAAGTACACCATAATTCATGGAAAAATTGTGTTAACCATTGGCTGCTGTGGTGCCTCAGCTGAGCAAAATGCAGGAATTCTCCACTTTATGATGCCTCACTTTCTGATACAGTACATTGCTTAATTGATGATAAGGGTTTATTCTAGTGAATCTAGTCAATATCAATATTAACAGCTGAAATCCTAGTTATACCCTCAGTAGAGAAAGGGTTAGTGAAGATAGTTTTGATGCTCTTGACTTCTAGGATTTTGATGCTCTTGACTTCTAGGAATTCTCTATGTTGTTATTTTTAATAAAAATATCCAAGTGTACCAAGCACAGCAGAAGGGTTAATGGTTCATTGTTACTGGTGGTGTATAGTATATATAAATTGCTTCTTTGCTGCATTGTTTGTTAGGTTAGTCTCGTAAGATGAGACCTGCCTTTCATATTAGCAGTGTCCTGCATCAAACTTGGCCTTTTAATGTATTGTTTCTCTGGTGTAACTCTTTTGTGATGAGCCCTGGCTTTCTATAGGATTGTTGGCTTATATCTTAATTGACCCTTTGATGTTTTTCAGGTGTAAATGTTGAGACGCCAGCTATGGGGATCCTGGGGTCAGTACTCTGCATGTGCTGGAAGATGACTGGAGGAAGAGGAAGGTGACAGTGGGGAAGAGATTTGTAGTGTGGTACTGTAGTGTCTTCTCACATCAGCACTTCACTCTTGCGCAGGTACACCAACTCCCTGTTTTAAGTTGCCTTATTCTACAATCTTTTTTGCTTTTAAGTCCACAGGAAAGTACAGAATAGTTACAGTACTTTTTTTTTTTTTTTTTTTTTTTAACATTTAAGATTGCAGTGATTTACAGAACAGCTTCTCCTTTAGGTCAGTTGGAACAAAGACCCTTTTAGGTACCAGCATGTCTTCACTCCCTATGGTCTGTTTTCACAGTTGTCCCTAAGCTTTCAGGCTTGAACCAAAAGCATCATTGAATTTCACAGTCCCTCTGAATGGCTTTCAGTAGCTTACTAACTTGGGGACGTCTGCCTGTGTTGAAGCGGTAGGGTAGGTAGTTCTGGGTGACCAAAGCATGGATGCTGTAAACTGTTAGAAGGAAAAGACACCTCACCCAGCACCTTCCATGTGTTGAAAATATTTAGAAATTAGAATGTGATGAATGTGGTAAATGATTTGGTTGGAAAATCCACTTCATACAACTCTTACTAATATGTTCAGGAGTGAGGAAGTTCATCTGAAGGCAGCAAAAATAATGAATAAGAAACATCTTTGGAATGAAGAGGCTGACTAACGAGAGCTTCACTATGCGCCAACTTGAAATGTCAGAAGTAACTTGAAATGTGATGAATGCTGAGTGTTATAAGAAGGTCATGAGTAAAAAAAATCTATGGAGAAATAACAAATATATTATAGCATCTAATGAGTGATGACTTGGTTTATAAACGAGTATAGTGGCATTTTCTAAACGGAGTGTGTTAGGTATGTCAGCAGTATTACATCGGGCATTTGATGTTAAAATTTGGATGAAAATATGCATTATACAATGATTCTTTTATTTCTTTTGGGTCTGTTTATTATGGAGCCTCTGACAGGCTGCGAAATTAACTGCAATAAGTTACCTTATCTTTGGGTAAATTATAGTTTCTTAAAAAGAGTAATACTATGAGGTACTGTATTTTCTTCATGGGATGTATAATTAGCAGTATTACATTGGGCATGTGATATCAACACATTTACAAAGTTTTGCATTAGACAACATTTCTTTTATTTTAGTTGATATAGGTCCATCAGCTGGGGAGCCCCCTACTCTCCCCCAAGAATGTTTCAATAACTGTTGGGGACAGCCTGAATGCAGCCTCTAGAAGATGGCTTCAGAAGATTGGTTAGGGGTAACTGTGAAAACAAAAATGTGTGTATGGAGCTGTGTAGGCAATTGGGGATGACTTTAAAAATGGCCCCAAAATGTTAACATCCTCCTGTCAGGCCTCCTGACCAGGAAGCATTCTATTTATTATGGAGCCTCTGACAGGCTGCGAAATTAACTGCGATAAGTTGCCTTATCTTTGGGTAAATTATAGTTTCTTAAAAAGAGTATTAATATGAGTTACTGTATTTTCTTCATGGGATGTATAATTAGCAGTATTACATTGGGGATGTGATATCAACACATTTACAAAGTTTTGCATTAGACAACATTTCTTTTATTTTAGTTGATACAGGTCCATCAGCTGGGGAGCCCCCTACCCTCCCCCAAGAATGTTTCAATAACTGTTGGGGACAGCCTGAATGCAGCCTGTAGATGATGGCTTCAGAAGATTTGTTAGGGGTAACTGTGAAAACAAAAATGTGTGTATGGAGCTGTGTAGGCAATTGGGGATGACTAAAAATGGCCCCAAAATGTTAACATCCTTCACTAACCTCGTGTCAGCCCTCCTGACCAGGAAGTATTCAGTCTGCTTACTGTTACTCACGACCTTATCATGTAATCAGTCTGCCCTCTCATATTGTATCTCTTTTCCCAAAAAACATGTTGCACACAATCTTATTCTTTGCCTCCCGGAAATCAAGTATCTTTTCCTCTTCCGCTTTCCTCGTACCATGTGCGCTTCCCTTGTACACCCCTTCTGTTCTTCTCTGTTCTTGAGCTACTGCAACCTCATGACCATTTAAATCCCCACACAAAACTACAGTCTCATCCCCCATACCACCAACTGAATACTTTATATTTAATTCATCATCGAACTAATATAGGGGATGTAGCTGAGTCAAGATAAGTACAGTACAGTAAAGTATGAGTCAGTATCCTTTTTTCATTTCCATTATGTATATCCCACACAGGAGCTGCAGAGGAGTGACGAACAGTGAAGTCAGTACAGAAGAAGATGAAGAAAATGGTGGTCAGAGGTGGAAACAGTACTGAGTATGAAGAAAATGATGGTCAGAGATGAAACTATAGTCCGCCCAAAATGTCGGGATCGTTTGGGCCTTGCCCCTCATGGGAATTAACCCTCCTGTGGCATTGTCAAGTCTATACCAACAAACACCTCTCTGTCTCAATTGTTCAGCTATTTACTACTTCTAAATGAAATTTATTTACAGTATATATATATATATTTAATTCTTCATTATGGCTATATAGTGTTATAAATGTCTTTTTTTAAAAACAATAATGACATTTTAAAAATACCGCAAGACTTGGCAACGTTGCTTTCCGATGCTGCCACACTCTTTGAGTGAGTCAGGTAGGGATGGATCAGGTGAGCGGGTCAGACTGACCGGGTTAATCCACAGGTCAATTCCTCTCCAGCCTTCACCCAAGATGGAAGCTCCTACCACTCCTACTCGCCCTCGTCAGCTCAACAGTCGGGAAAAAGATCTTATTTACAGCGTAAATAAGTATTTCTTAGATGAGAAGGCAAACAGAGGACCTATAATTGATCCCTCAAAAGCTGTTGCCCGAACAGCAAAAGCCACCAACGTGAGTGAAGTAACAGTCAGACGAATCTGGGGTGGAGAGGGGGTGGAGGAGGAGGGGTATAAGTATGGGATGAATGGGGTTTGACATTCCCTAGGGGTAACACCTGAGAGAGAGAGAGAGAGAGAGAGAGAGAGAGAGAGAGAGAGAGAGAGGCAGACAGACAGTCAGGAGGCTCTTTCTCAAATTGTAATAATTCATAAAACAGTATAGACTTTTTGTAGAAATAAATCAAAATAAAACGTACATTTTATATGCAGAGAGAGAGAGAGAGAGAGAGAGAAAGGGACAGGCAGACAGGCTTTTCCTCAAATTCTAATAATTCATAAAACCGTATAGACTTTTATATAGAAAAAAATATACATAAAATGTACATTTTATATGCAGAGAGAGAGGTGGTGGTGTGGTGGGAGCGACGACATAGCACTTTGTCTCTAATCCGATAATTTGCCCAGTACAAAAATTGGCAACGCCGCAAGAGGGGTAATTCCCATGAAGGGCAGCGCCTAAACGATCCCATTTTGGTCAGACTATAGTACAAATGACGATTATGATGAAAGTTGTGCTCAGAGATGTAGTTAAGGGATCAGGTGGCTGTATTGCACAATGTTTCTGTCATTGTCCCTTCACCCACCAAGACAGTTGGGGACCAGGATGAAAATTTGATGGTTTTGGGTTTTGTTCTAGAGGAATAGTGTGAACTAGAGAAAAAATTAGTAGCTGCTTATCAGGACCTGAGTGTCTACTGTATCTGTTGTGGATTGTTTGATAGGGGATGATTGTGACAAGTTGGGTAGCTGGCTGTAAATTGACTGTTGCAAGTTATTTTCCAAGGTAGGACCAGGGCTTGGGGAAAATTTATTGTTCGCTATAATTTATTGACCATGAAGTTCATACGTCTAATTGTAACCGTTTTTGTCCTTTACCCTTTCACTAGGATGACATCTTTTTGTAATTTGCTCTTGCTGCTACAAAACTGTTTTAGGCAGCATAGGAAAGTTAGTGTAGAGATTTGTAAGTGCTAGATGTATCTCCTGCATTTCAAAAGTCAATCCTGAGCTGAAATAGAAATGATGTCTGCCTGAAATGGAGAGAGTGAAGGAGAAAGGTGATTTTTTGATTGGAAGGATTAAATCTAGTCTTCATTGACCACCTCACTACTGGATGGGTATTGGCAGCAGCATGAAAAAGTATAAATGTTGTTCCCTGGCTGAAGGTGTAAATAAGTATATGGCGGGTAACACCTTTTGTATTATCAAATCTTTCTTATTATATTCTTGTGATCACCAGATTGTGTTATACACCATAGAAGGATGTCAAGTAATGAAGTGATTAGTGAAAATTTTATCTAACCCTTTATTTATTTTTTTATTTATTTTATTTTTACATTTATTTTTTTCCTTCTGTCTACAAACCATGCTGTGAACAAGTCCTACATGGAGACTTCCAGGATAGGAAGTTGAGTAGGGTAATGGCTCAGTTTCATGACATGAGGAGAGCTGCCATCTAGTAACAAGACCCGTATGTGCTAGTGTAACTCACCGGGTCGGTCAGGATCACTTGATGGTAGTGATCGTCAGCTTTTACCTTCCCGGAAGGGAGCTGAGAGCTCATATAGTCCGATCTATGGGCAAGGCTGTGACCTTCACACATGCACACACCCATCCCCTTGCTCAACGGGGACAGTAACCACCCACTTCGTCAGTGAAACTTTTCGCAACCTGAGCGAGGCGTGAACTCCCGTCTACCAGATGGCAAGCGAGAACGCTACCACTGCGCCAGCGTGTGATTAATGGTGTATGGATTAAGATTAGAAAAATAATGTAACAAGCAACAGACAGTTTTATTCTGCTGAGAGTGAATTGTAGGTGGTTAATATGTCTTCATTAACTCCCTCATAGTCACGAACACTCTGGTACTGTATTCTTTTCCAGTTGATATCATGATTATGTTTAGCCAAGAGTGAGTCGTAGGAATCTCAGTATTGAGGCGTCATTATGGCGATGTCATTTACATTATATTCTTTCCATCTTCAGGGAATTTTGTCAAGTTTAGATATTTTGAACTGGAGGGATTAGATACAGCCTCCATTAACCTTTCGCTGTCAGCATTCTCACCCAAGCTGAGTGAAATGTCTGGTAATAGCAAGAAATACAAAATACACTATATGGAAGAGGAAATTTTCAGGATTGTTGCTGGGAAAAGATTACAAAATGAATGTTGTTAATGTTTAAAATTACCTGTACTTATATTTATCCCTTTTTTTTTTTTCCTGCATAGTTATAGGTGGACTCGAACTTGGATAGCCATGTGGAATAAACTCGTCTCTGTGGATCTGATGTCATCTTTCGTAGGCTTATTCTTGCTACTCCCAGTTGCTTTTCTTCAGCTTAAGTGAGACTTTGAACTGAAGGGGTTGGTATAGCCTTCATAAATACCTTTACTACTGACAGTCCTTCCTAAGATGACTGAAAGTGCCAGATTAAATTGAATAGAATGTCACTGGAGTAAGGGGGTTGATAACTGGGGAAATCTGAACCCCTCAAATTAAATAACGTTTTCTTAGTTTATTCTTGCTGCTTCTGACAATTCAGCTCAAGACAGACCTCAAGTACTGAAGGGATTAATGGAAGCTGTAATCTAACTTTCAGGTCAAATAGTTTATCCTGCCATTATCTAGTGGCAACAAGGCTGTAGTACCTCATCAAAATGGCTAACCCATTGAACCAGTTGATATCTTCTATTGGTTTATCTTTATATTTCCTGGTACAGTTGTTTTATTCAGGTTAGGAGAGAGGCCTTATACTGAAGAGGTATACGAAGGTTGTGTGACTTTTTTTAGTTTAAGAACATGCCAGAGAGGGACTTCTTCATGTGATGGCATGGATAAACAACCAGATAGCTCATGTGCCTGGTTATACAAATATCTGTACTTTGCTATCCCTCAAAAGGAGGTTGGTGAACTGCAGGAATAGGGTATTGTACCTTAAGGCTGCAGTCCACCAGGCTCATATTTCAGATGAACCTGGGGCTACAATGACCACTGCCATTTCAAGAATTGTCACCCAAGGCTGAAAATTAATGTTCCAGCATTGCAATGGTTTGATCTCCAAGAGATGACTGCAACTCTTTGATATGTAGATGATCCATTATTACAAGTAGAAATATTGAGTGGGAGAGAAACAGATAAGAGCTTTAATTCTTTATTTTCTATTAACCTTTCAGGCTACATAGAACCCTCTCTGAAGGTGGATTCTTTGTAGTTATTGAAATACAAAGCTGCCTATCGAGTGGATGTAGGTGAGTGAATTTAGTTGTCGGTAGGTCTAGGTAGATGGGAGAGTGGGTGTGGGTGGGTATAAGTGATTTTATGGCATCTGGGTAGGTGTGGAAGGGTGTAGGTTGGTAGAAGAGGAGTGTGGGTGGGTGTAAGTGGTCATGGGGTGACAGGGCTGAATCTAGCACTTGGGAAAAGGGGGGGGTAGGGGTGTTGTTCTTACCATTGTCAGTTAATTTATTTAATAACAAAATTGACATGTACTTGACATGCTTCTGTCATAGGAGTACCTGTACAATAATATCGGCAAGTGCTAGTGCTGTAATATATCTATTGCATATGTATTCTGGTAAATAACATTGTTCTTTTAGTACTGTTTATGCAATTATTGGCCTGCCAAAATTAGGGGGGCATATGCCCCTCCTAAATCTGTGCCTGAAGGGTGTACTTGGATATGGGTGAATGGCAGTGGATTTAGGTGGGTAGGGTGGTTGTAGGTGAGGGTGGGTGGGTGTGGAAGGGTTCAGGTGTGTGTAAGTGGTTGTGGGAGGGTGTTGGTGGGTATGGGTGAATGACAATGGGTGTAGGTGGATATGGAAGGATGTGGGAGTGCAAGGGTGTAAGTGGGTTTAAGTGATTGTGGGAGGGTGTAGGTGGGTAGGAGTAGGTGTAGAAGGGTATGAGTAGGTGAGGGTGGGTGTGAGTAGGTGTGGGAGATTGTGTGGGTTTGGGTACAAGTAAGGATGTGGGTGGGAAAGGTGAATGTAGATGAGTGTAGGTGGGTGTGGGTTTTGTGTGTAGATGGAGGTAGGTGGGTGTGAAAGGTTGTGAGTAGTTGTAGTTGGGTGTGGAAGGATGTGGGTGAGTGTAGGTTAATTCCTGTATCGTTGGCATATCCATAGGCTGACTATGTAACTGCGCCTGTATTTATTTTTTACCTTGAATTGTGTACAGGTATAATTA
>JAGKTI010015263.1:0-20703 GCA_018397915.1 Birgus latro | reverse complement strand
GGAGAGGTGGCACAATGGACGCAACTTCGTCTGAGCATTTGCCATAAAAATAACTGTAAAATAATGCAAGGGAGGCAGCATTCCTTCTTTCTTGTAAGGGAGGTAGATTATTTATAATATCAGGGTTATAAATAATTCCAAGAGCTTTGTTCTGAATTTTGTCTAGTTGTTTTAATGCAACTTCTCCATATCCATTCCAAGAGACTGAGCAATATTCAAGCTGAGAGCGTACGTGACTCTTATAAATTATACCTAACTGCTCGTCAGTGAAGAAGTTACGGACTCTGTACAATAATCTAAGTTTCTCTGAGGCGGTTTTAGCAAGTGATCTGACATGAGAGGTCCAGCTAAAGGCATTTTTAAGTGAGACACCAAGAATTTCAATACTTTTGGAAATGAGAATATTAGTAGCATTGAAGGTAATGTACGAATCTGGCAATATCACTATTAGTAAACTGCATATATTTGGTTTCACTAGCAATAAATGAGACAAGGTTGTTTTGTCACCATTCATTGATCATAGATAAGTCTTGATTTATGGAGATGACTGTACTGAGTTTAGAGTTGGAGATGTTAGATTTTGTAAATGGGTGTTTGAGTGTGAATGAATTGTGAAGTGTTGAGTCATCTGCATATGAATTAATGGGATTGTGGGTGGCAGATAAGAGATCATTAATATGAACCAGGAGAAGGGTTGGTGCCAGAACTGATCCCTGTGGCATGCCAGTGTTAACTGAGTGGAAATTGGAATATACATCATCCACTTTTACTCTTATTTTTTTGATGCTCAGATATGAGGATAGCAGAGGAACAAAAGACGTAAGTCCAGCAAAGGGAGTTTGGACAGCAGGGAACGGTGCCATACTCTGTTGAAAGCTTTAGAAATATCAAGGGCTACTGCATGAGTTTCTCCATGTTGGTCGATTGATTGATGGATGGTATGAGTCAGGAGATTGAGTATGTCAATGGTGGATCTTTCGTGCCGAAAACCATGTTGTCTCACTAATTAAGTTGTTGGATTAAAGGTGTTTAACTATGTGTTTATTAATTAAAATTTCAAATACTTTACCAAGAGAAGATGTGACAGCTATTGGTCTGTAATCAGATTGGTCATGGAAACTTCATTTCTTTGGAATTGTGTGGATATTGACTTCTTTCCATGAATTAGGGAATGAAGAAGTACGCTTGCATAGTCTGAATAATTTAGCTAGAACAGAGGCAAGTTCTGGGGAACACTTTTTCAAAACAATTGGAGGAATTCCATCTGGGCCTGGAACTTTGTAGGTAGGAAAATTGTTTAGGATGGATTTTACGTATCTTATCTGTATTTTGAGGGGAACCATTTCAGAAGAGTTAAGTTCTAGTACTGGGACATTCTGGCTGACTTGTTCCATGGTAGAATTTCTGGCAAATATACTGACAAAGGTATTTACATTCCCACGTGGGTCATTTGTAATGTTGCCATCTGAAGATTTTAGTGGGGGGATGGATGATGACTTGTTTAAGTTATTATTGAAAGAATTGAGAGTTGACTAGAATATTTTATTGCCATTAGGGTTGTTAAGTAGCTCTGATGCTTGATTTTGAAGAAAGTTTGATTTAGCGAGATTTATTACAGATTTTGCATGATTTCTAGCAATTTTAAATTGACAGAGTAATTCAGATGTTTTGTTATTAAGTAAGAGTTATATGCTAATGACTTCTGGGCCGTTGCTCTGGCATAGTTGCTATCAAACCATTTTAGAGACTTTGATCTTGTAGTGAACTGTTGGCTTGATATGAATAAGTCCATACCAGCTACTATTAAGTCATTAAGGTGGGACTGGGTGGAACTAACATCACTAGAGAAGAAAGACTGCCATGGAATGTCAGCAAGATAATTTCTAAATCCATCCCAGTTTGCTCTATCAAAGTGCCATCGGGTCACCCTGACAAGTTCAGAATGGGGAGGTTTGGGGTGGCTAAGTCTGTTCTTCGCTCTGCTAAAAGTTATTTCATCCGTTTTAAATGCTCTCATGTCTTCAACTTGAATTCTTCCAGCTCCTTCTGGCATCTTGCCAAAAACCGTTCTAACAACTTTACCTCATCATCCTTCCCTCCTCTTTTCCACTCTGATGGCTCTGTAGCTATTTCTTCTACTGATAAAGCAGATCTCTTCGTTCAGACTTTCTCCTCCAATTCCTCCTCTATCACTTCCCCCCTCTGACTTCCTCATGGCTGACGTTAAAATTTCTTCTGCTGATGTGTTTTCTGCAATCACTGGCCTCAGTACTAAAAGGCATATGGGTCTGATGGAGTACATCCTGTTGTCCTCAAGATCTGTGCTTCTGTGCTTACACCCTGCCTAGGTAAACTCTTTCGCCTTTGTCTATCAACTTGTACCTTTCCTTCTTGCTGGAAGTTTTCTCTCATTCAGCCAGTCCCAAAGAAGGATGACAATTCTCGACCCTCTAACTATCGTCCAATTGCTTTAACATCCTGTGTCTCAAAAATTTTCTAGTCAATACTTAGCAAAAAATTTTTAAAGCATCTTACCTATCACAACCTTCTTTCTGATCGTCAGTATGGATTCTGACATGGACGGTCCAATGGCGATCTTCTCACCTACCTTCCAGACTCCTGGTTATCCTCCTTTCGGGACTTTGGCGAAGGCTTTGCCATTGCACTTGACATCTCAAAGGCTTTAGATCAAGTCTGGCATAAATCTTCAATTTCCAAACTGCCCTCTTACGGTTTCTATCCTTCTATGTGTGCCTTCATCTATAGCTTCCTCTCTGGTCGTTCTATAGCTGCTGTTGTAGACGGCCATCGTTCTCCTCCTAGATATATAAACTGTGGTGCTCCTCAGGGCTCTGTCCTATCACCAATTCTCTTTCTTTTATTCATCGATGATCATCCAAGTTGTACATCTAACCCTATCCACTCGTACGCTGGTGATTCCATCCTTCACCTTTCCATTCAGTTTCCACAGCGTCCATCTCAGCAGTTACTTCAACAAACAAGGGATGAGGCAATGACACAACTAATGTCTGACTTGGCTAGTATCTCTGACTGGGGTAATGATAATCTTGTTTTTAATGCGTCAAAGACTCAGTTCTTACACCTATCAACCTGTCAAAATCTTCCACAGGAGTGCCCACTAATGTTTAATAATATCCAGTCCAATCCTGTGTCATCCTTGAACATGCCTGGAGTTTCATTCACTTGGGACTTATCTTGGAAAGATCATATTTCTCTTGTAAAATCTGTTTCCAAGAGATTAGGTGTGTTAAGCCAACCGAGATTCTTCTTTACCCCTGCACAGTTATTGACTTTATACACGGGTTTTATTCGCCCATATTTGGAGTACAACTCTAATGTGTGGGGAGGCTCCCCACATACAGCTCTTCTCAATAGGGTGGAGTCAAAGGCTTTTCGTCTCATCAACTCTACTCGTCTTACTGGCTCCCTTTAACCTCTGTCTCTTCACCGCACTGTTGCCTCTTTATCTCTTTTCTATCGCTACTTCAGTGGTCACTGCTCCTCTGAACTGTCTGCTCGCATCCCTCCACCTCTACGACGAGTTCATAGCACCCGTCTAGCAACAAACTCTCATCCCTTTTCTGTCCATCTCTCTAATGCAAGAGTTAACCGTCACTCTCAGTCCTTCATTTATGCAACAGGTAAACTTGGAATTGTCTCCCTCTGTCTGTATTTCCTACTTGCTATGACCTCCAGCCTTTCAACCAGGCATCTCGAAATGAACGAATCTTGAATTTAGCTCTCCTTTGTATTTTTTTTTTTTTTCTTGGAAGGAACTGTGACGGGCTCAGCCTTTGGTTTCTTCTTCCTCGCATATATAAAAAAAAAAATAATAAGGTTTTGATGAAAGTGAGGTCAGAAGATCTAAGTGGTAACACTACTTCTATCCTGTATTGATCTGTATTATTTGTACTGTACTATTTGTCAGGAATAGATCCAAGAGATTTGCATTATGGTCATGATTGTCTGATATTCATGTTGGTTGATTCACCGACTGCGTGAGATTAAACGATTCTGGAAACAGCTCGCACTCTAAAGTATGTTGATGAGGTGAAGAAAAGAAATAAGAGAAGAGTGTACTTAAAGTAGAAGCGGGATAAAATGGTGGAATAAGGAAGAGAGGGGCACTGTAGAGACAGATATGAATAGTAATTACAGTATGACACAGAATATGAAAGATATCCAGAAAGAGAGGAGAGAGCAAACCAACAGGCAAATGAGGTAAATGGCAAGGATAATGGAGTGTGGTGATGGTACTTGAGGTGGCGGAGGAAAAATATCAGTTGAGATTAAAGATGGGGTAGAAAAATGGAGAATTTTGGATCGGAGAAGAAAGTCCTGAAAACAGAAAAGTGATTCAGGGGAAAATAAGAGACGAGAGTGGATGGGAGGACGAGGAAAGGTAGAAAAAGATAGGGAGTGAAAATCTATCTATCTATATACCTAGGCTGCTTCCCCCAAGAAAAGGGAGTGAAAATAGCAGGGAAAGAAAACAGGAAATTCTTGGCAACGGTTGGGTGGGGAAAGGCTGGGAAAATTACTAGTATGGTCAGGTGTGCCCGACCCAGCTGACAGTGAGGGTTAAACAATAGAGCCTTTACCCTCGCCTACCAAAACACTCATCCTCTCCACGTCAACAATATACTCTACCTGACAACGCCTGCAGGATTCACAAATTCTCTCTCTCTCTCCCTCCCTCTCTCTCTCTCTCTCTCTCTCTCTCTCTCTCTCTCTAATCACACACCAATCAGCTGACAACGAATTATGGATGGGTAGAGTGATAGAGTTTATATATGATATTATCCTCCTTGTCCTTGTCCTATCATACGTGAACGTGAATCATCCTGCTCATCTCCACAGTCCACTCGTGACTCCACACATCACATGGTTGAGCCAGTTCCCCTCCAGCCACTGGTGGAGCAGAACTACAGCTGCCGTTTGTTGTTTTTCTTCTTTTATCTGTGGTTTCAACTTTCAGGTACTTTAACTTAATTTATTAAGACAGAAATTATTGGCAGTACAAAATATCCCCTTATTGTACATCCTAGCTGAGTTTCCCCTGCTTAGGAACAGGTTCCGGAACCGGCATACTGTTACAGGAACCGAACCCGAACCCGGAGCTAATTAGCTACGGTTCCACATCACTGGTTTGGGAATAATTAATCGGAGGTCAAAGTCAAAGGGTAAGGCCAGTGTTCGGTAAATATATATATGCGTGTGGACATAATAACTAAAGCATTTTTTTTATTTTATCTGAACTAAACTTAAACGAGTTGAGGATAACCTAGGGTGCTGACCTATTGTTTTTTTCAGACAATAGGTCGAAGGTCAATGACGCATGGCAACGTCACCTTAAACTTTTTTTTAATATGATTTAGACTAAACTATGTGGAAGGCATCGGGCACGGCAAGGAGAAAATAGTCCGAGTTTGATAACAATCGGTGAAAGGACAAGTTCGCAGCAAAAGTCAAATATCGGTGTCACAGAACAGGATCTGCTCATGCAGTGTTGATTCGATTTGGACCAACCTTTGAGACAGGGTTAATGGGTCGGCCAAGGATTAACTAATTAGATTACGAGAGCAATCTATCTAAGGCCAAGCTCACCGATTAATATGTCTGCCCTTAAATCAATCTGAGAGTGTGAATGTTGCCCTCTGAGTTCTCATTATATTTTTTTATTGTATTTATATGCAAATGACTTTATTTGCTTCAGAATGAATACTTCGAAATGAAGCAAGAAGATATAATCTTCAATAACCTCTAAAATGCAAAATGGGCTTCCTTTATCTGATTAAAATTACCTCACAGAAGTGAAAATCGTAAATATGCTAATCGAAGAGATGAAGATTTTCGAAATGAAACGAATACAGGAGAATTATTATTAACTTACCCCTTATGTTAAGCAATATTAAAAATGTGTAATAAGAAATACTAACATTAAACTGAACGTTCTTTTGTCCAACAGCGATCAATAACAAGTAGGGTAATATGAACATGTGAGAAGACATAAGGGCAACAACCACTTATTCAGAAGGGGATAGACTATTTAACGTGAAGGGAACTGCATACAGCCTTCATAAACATCTGTACGACAAGAAGGTTCTCATAAAATAAAATGACAGTCTGTAGCGGGAATAAAATGATGACGCCTTCCTCGCAGTGAAAGCAGTAGTATCATACGAGCAGGGGTACCCTTCATTGCCAGGCCAAAAAGGCCAACACTCAGATCCTATTTGTTCTAGTTCAGTCTTTCTTTCTACTGGTTTTGAAGAGGAATAAGAGGTCCAGCAACTTCCTATTTCAGCTTTCGCATACTCACACACGGACTTTGTACTCACTTGTTCACCGGTGACTTCAAATAATCTCCGACCAGTGACCGCAAATGACCTCCGACCAGTGACCTAAATGACCTCTGATCAGTGACCTCAAATGACCTCGGAGGTCAACCTCACATAGCCCATGTCCAAACTGGAGGTCATGTGAGTCTCCATGCCAAAAATTGGGCTGCAGGGGTACCTGGCGTTGCCCGGGCCAAAAAGGCAAACTCTCTACAGGTCACCTCGAATGATCCACAAATGAAGTGTTTAACCCCCCAAAAACTCTCCTTGAGTCACTCTGATTCAGAATATACATGGGCATGAGGGTCTCTGCCCTTGGTTTGGGCGTGATTGAACGACAAACAAACAAACAAACAACACTGCTCTTTTATATATTTAGATGGAAATATCTGAAAACGTAACCCCCTTCAGTGTTGTGCAAACATGCAAAAACTTATGCTCGCGGGTTCAAATTTTATTCCTGGCAGGAATCTTGGCAAAAATTTGGGGGCCCCTCTTCTTTTTACCAGATAATCGATAATTGAGAGATATTATTGTTAACAGTATACAGTATGTAACTGTATAACTGACACGCAGATCAAACTTTACACATGGCAAGTCTAGGGTTTTAGGAAGGGAAGAGGTTGTATAGACCAGATGTTCATTCTTAGATCTTTAGTGGAAAAGTTTCTAGAGAAGGGAGAGAAGTTGTATGCAGCCTTCATGGATTTGGAGAAAGCATATGACAGGGTGGATAGACAAAGATTGTTGAAAGTGTTAAGAATGTATGGAGTAGATGGGAAGTTGTTGAAGGCAGTGAAGAGTATGTATGAGGGTGCTACGGCCGCAGTGCGTGTGGATGGCAAACTGAGTGACTCTTTCCATTTGAAGGTTGGAATGAAACAAGGATGTGTCATGTCTCCATGGTTGTTCAATCTGTACATGGATGGGGTTATAAAAGAGATACAAGGTCGGTCAGTGGATGTTGGAGCGGCCCGAGTGAGAGAGGGCAGTGTTTGGAAACTCTCTGTACCGTTGTTTGCAGATGATACTGTGTTGTTGAGTGAAGACGAAGGGGAGCTGCAAGGCTTGGTGGATGAGTTTAGGAGAGTGTGTAAGAAACTGAATTTAAAGGTGAGTGTAGGGAAGAGTAAAGTGATGGTCTTCGAGAGAAGTAAGTCAGTGAATGTACAGTGAGACTGGATGGGGAGGATATGGAGAATGTGAGTGCATTTAAGTACTTGGGTAGTGTGATGAGTGAGGATGGAGTTTAGAGGATGAAGTGCTTGAAAGGGTGCAGCAGGGAAGGAAGGTAGCTGGTTCGTTGAAAGCAGTGATAAGAAACAGGGAAGTGAGCATGGTAGTGAAAAAGTTGTTACATGACAGTATTGTGATACCAACTCTAACATATGGAAGTGAAGCTTGGACCCTGTTGGAGAGACAGAAGTCAAGAGTGAGAGTGGTGAACTAAGTTATTTGAGAGGAGCATGTGGAGTCACATGGAGAGACAGACTAACAAATGAGGAAGTGAAGGAGCGTTGTGGTGTGGATGTGGACGTGATAGGAAGTGTTAGGAGAAATACGTTAAGGTCGTTTGGGCTTGTGGAGAGAATGGAGAGTGAAAGACTGACGAGGAGAGTGTATGTGAGTGGGGTGGAGGGGGGAGAGGGAGGGGGAGGCCGAGGATGAGATGGAGGGATGGAGTGGAGAGGTATATGAGAGGGGGGTGTGAGCTGGGAGCAGGGCAGTGAAATGGTGGGGGACAGAGCGACATGGAGGCGATTTGTTTTTGGCCATCCCGTGCGGGATTGAGGCGTCTGGCAATAGATAGATAGATAGAAATCTACGGGAGTTCATTGACTTCCTCTGCAACTCATGATTACAGCTGTAATATGTACATTTGTTCGTGTGTTGTTTATTGTTGGACTTAAATTCTTCAGAAGGATAGTGATAGCTACAATAACCCTTACTTGCTCAAGGCAAGTACGAGGATGAGTGGGGAAGGGGTACCTGTATCACTAATGAATGTGCTGCGTGTTTTAGTCTACGTTTTGTATTGGCTATGTTTATGTGAATTTGTATGTCAATGGTATGAACAACAGGATACAAATGTATGCAAATATACACGTATAAAGGAATTCATAATCAGCACCCATTTTCAGAGCCTACAAAGCATTCTTAAATGTTACACAAAAGAAAGATCCCTCGTAGTGATGAGCTTCATTAAATATATTCCTAACTCCATGCTATCAAATAATTTTTATACTGAAAAAAGAATCCGTTAGTAGCATAGAAAATACAGAGATAACTGTGTATATCATTTGAAGTACAAGTAATCGTAAGATAATATGTACGCCTTGATGTATATGTGTTGTATGGTACAGTGATGGAAACGTTTAGCATAGCTGCTGAGAGCCTGTTGTGACCAGATTAGATTATTTGCAAGCTCAGTTCAACGTTAGTGAAAGAGATGATCACGTGAACACCTTGTTGCCTCTCTCTCCCTCCGAGGGCAGTACAGAGACAGACATAGGCAGAGAAGATGCTCTGGAAATGAGTCATCCTCAGATGCGTGGTAGATGAAATCAACAATAAATTGTGAAGGCATCGTGGCGGAGTTCCCCAACCTGCGTCTCCTGAGTTTGTCCGCCATAATTTAACTCCTGCTACACACCCACACTTGTCCCAGAGTCTTCACTTCCAAGAACTGTTATAATACTGGTGGCATCTAACAAAACCTCGCCTTCTCTTCCTGTAGACTAAGTTTATTACATCTGCGCTACTCAACCACTGTTATGCCGTCCAGTGCTTTTCTTGTTGCACACAGCAGTATTTCGCAGTTACCCTGCCAGCCTGTCTCACCCAGTCAGACTGACTGTTTCTTATGACGTGTGAAGTGACGAAACTGTTATGTCGATCCTGCCTGCCACGTCACTCTGTCTGAGCCACTCTGCCTGCCGCACGATCCTGCCTGCCAGTCTGGCAGCTGTTTGCCTTGCCTCCAGCCCTACTGACTTGCTCCCATCTCTTTAGCCCTAGGACCGGTGGTGATTCATACCCAGTCATGTGTGAGTAGGAGAGCATGCGAGTGTGTTATCAGCCCTGCGCACCTTCACCTTGAGAATGTATGCCCCTGAGCCAGCCAGTTGTTGTGTCGCCTGTGTCCGTGTCATCTTCCCATCAGATATGAGTGTGGACGTATCTACCCAAGAACTCAACCCTATATTCCCTGCACTACAGTCATCATGATATGGAAATACACTGTCTGCCATAACATTAGGTTGTGAGTGAGAACTATTCAGAGTTACTGCTATTTACCACCAGAGTATTTTATATTCGTATTAATAAGTTTTGTAACTTCTTTTTAAATGTGCGTTAATGCAGCTTAACGTATCATCGAACTTATATATTCATTTGATTCATTATGGTGCAAAGAACAGTCTATAATTTACACATGGTAGATTTTTCATTGCTACGTAATCCTACTACAGATACTTTACACACTTTGAAAACAAGCCACATAAATTTACATGCTACACAGCAGTTAAAAACCAGCTAACACAGTAAATATCCTAGTATAGACAACGATGATGATGATAGTGATGATGATGATGATGATGGTGGTGGTAGTGATGGTGATGATGATGGCGGTGGTGATGGTGAGGTGATGGTGGCGATGGTGATGATAATGATGATTATGATGATGGTACTGATGATGATGATGATGATGCATAGTTACTTCAGTAGCTTTGTAAATTTTCGCTTTTGAGCCCTTTGTGATTCCATATTTCTGTTCAATATTCGCATCCTACAAAACATTCTACAACGAGTAAAAAAAGTTACGACATCCAAAGTACAGATACATATTTTGCAACGTCTGTCACTAACAGCTTATAGTTACCTCTTTACTAGGTTTCAAAGTCTTCTCCCAGTGATGACACTGGAATATTTTTTCCATCACTTTTAGTTCTTCATGAAAGTCTGGTCTTGCTTTCATTAAAGCTTCTTTCTTTCTGCATGCAGTTTCAGTCCAGGTGTTGTCTCCAGCTTCTACCCTGGTTCCCCAAAACTGGTATTTAGGAAATTTGTATGCAATGTACCCGCCAACATATCGCAGTTATTCTTCTTCTACAGCATTTTCCAGGTCATTATCACAGAGATCAGGGTGCCGCTGCTCTGCATCATTTTTTCTTCAGCCTCAAATGACGACTCATCGACAGTCAGTGCTGAAAACATGACTGCAGAAAGACTGAGTTCACGCTGAATATCATTTTCATTATCTCCTACTGTTTTAATTGGGGTTTGATTACAGAATGAGCCGTCTGATATAAATTTGTCTCTGCTTTCTTTATCTGAATTGTATTTACTTCCTATTAAGGTAAAGGTGCCTTTACTCTCTGTTTGAATGCAACTGGTAATGAGTGTTCGTAAGAAGTTCCCATTTGCCCTAGATGGGCAAATAAATGCTCCAATCCATCCTGATTCAGTCTGTCTGTTAATCCAAAAGACATTTGGAATTTATTCTTCACAATGGCAAATAATTTTGGCAGTGATTGGCAGGAAACTATTAACCCTTTTTGAAACTGATACATTTTTTACTGCCTCACACTATCATAGTTGTTGCAAAATTGTTCATATCCTGTAGTACTTGATCTTGATGTTCTAAGTGGAGTCCATGTGCATCTCTTGAAGTTTTGACATCATTAGGTACTCTAGAATTAATTAAGTCAAACCACCTGTCTACCAGTCCAATAACATCACTAGTTTCCTCCTAGCATTGATTCTCAAGGTTTGTTTTTTTCCAAAATGTCTTTGTGTCTGGAACTGGAATGACCAGGATTTCACATTTTAGATTTCTTTTAAAGGAATTAGGTTCAAACTGTAAACTACATATCCTTGCATTTTTGGGATTGAAACTGTCTATTCTCCAACAGAGATTAATCCACTTCTTTCTGTTTTTTATCTTGAGGAAATCAGTGTAGAGAATCGTCTCCTTTGTGCAAACAGGAAGAACTGCAACCATAAACTGCTCAATAATATGGCATTTTTTCGACCTTGAGCACGACCCGATCAGTTTGGTGGCCTGGGTCAAACTGAGACAGCAGGCCTAGTGACGTAATGCGCGGCTAGGGACCTGTTTTCGTCCCTTCGCGCACTGACCTGGTATCTCTGGACTTTGGCTGACCCTATCTCTCGCATTCTGCCCTCGATCGTATTCTCTGGCTCTCTCTAACCTCTTCTGACCTGAAGGGAATCTCTCCGACATTATATGCAGTTCGGAGGGGATGTGAGTGTGTGATGTAGTGTCTGGTAGATTTCCATTCACGTGGACTCACCGACTAGAGCTGGTTACCTCACGTGTTTGAATACGTCACGAAATTCTTGGGAGGCTGGGATAAGAGGATTGTGGATTTACATCATGTGGATTGACATTCCTAATGAGAAGCTGTGTATGTCTTCAACAGACACTACATAAAACACATTGTGATATGAGATATATATATGGTAGTGCCTATAATGCCTACATATCACTCGGCCACTCAGTGCTGTTGTACCCACGACAGTAAATATTGTCAAAACATATTAGTACATTATACATATTATAATAAACTTGTAAGTTAATTAAGTGAAATGCATAATATTATAAAGTCAACGTAATTGTGCGAATACTGTATCGTAATTGCAGTTACATTGTGTTACTGCAATTGTAGTTACACTGAGTAAATACAACTGTTATGCAAATGTGGCTGTAACATAACGTTGTGTTAATGCAACGGTTACACAACTGTGGTTGCAATAAATCTGTAGTTACATCGTGTTAATGCAACCATCACAAAATGTGGTTGTAACAAACTGTAGCAATTGTAATGTAATTGCGGTAATGCTAGTATTTCTAGGTATATAATTGTAGTTAAATAATTGTAGCAGTTGTAACAATCATGTAACTAGTAAGACTGTGTATGTCTCCACCAGACAGTACATGCTGCACATTGTGATATGAGCTATATACTAGTGCCTATAATGCATACATAGACTGGGTAATTTTAATATCATTTTTTTCACCAGTGTTCTGTTGAAGATGTGTCAGCTTTCTTGCCACACGTTTTGAGTAGTAACATATTTGGTATACCTTGTCAAACCTTCATAAACCCATTAATGACTTCACTGTAAAGCAAATCGTGGAACATTAAAAATCGTAAGAACTAGTTTGTTTTTGTCCACGTTAAAGTAATAAAGATGAATTTTTACTTTTTCCCAATTATTTTCACCGTTTTCTGACATTTTCCCAAATATGGAATGTTGGTCATTTCAAGGATTATATTTTTATGTAATATTAAAAAGCTTACTATTTCCTGTTTTTTTTATTCCTGAGTCGTTTTACTTCGTTTCGTCTCGTTTTTGAAGGCTCCAACATCAATGCTTGATTTTTATTCCTGATTACAATAATTAAGTATAACTAAAAATTTATACTAATTTTTAACACAAATACAGTGTTCTGAGGTAATTTTACAAAAATATACACTATACTCCTTTCACCTTAGCTTGGCCTAGATTTTCGACGTTTTGCTGCTCATTCCACGTAGCTCAGGGGAAGAAAAAGATAATGCTAGGTTCTACTTCCTTTCCACAGCACTTCTTCCTGACTAGCATCCTATTCTAGTGTTAATCTATTGCTACAACTCAGCATTCAAGATGGGGAGATAGCAATTTTAGGCCAAGTTAGAGTAAAAGGAGTATAATATAGAGTTTTCGAAATAAGGAAAAATAAAACTATCCCTTCATTACTCTAAAATAAAAATCCTATCTTATTTGCGCTTTTTTTTTTTTTTGCGAAGAAATGCTTTACATGTAAAAACATTTTCCTGAGTTACTCATCGACATCATCACTTATAGTGTTATGGTTTCCATTTTACTATGGAATTCAGTACTACATTCCTTATGGAGCCTTTATCCACATGTCATGCAGTGTAGTTTCATACTTTTCTTGCATAAACAGCACCTTCCCTTCGTGCATGATTTTAGAAAGTGATTTATATTATCACACCTGACTTCTCTGGGTACCGGAGCTGGGTAAAGGGTGGAGCATAGCCTTGGTCCATAAATTGATAACAGTCTGTCACGTACATCAGCCCCCACCCATTCCTCTATTATATATACTTATCAGATGTGGCTGACACACAACCTTTTCACACACTTTCTATACCTTCATTTCTACCTTCTGGTTGGGAGTGACTCCGCAGTAGTTGCTAGCAACAGTGACAGTGATGTTTTCATTCCATCTTGCATATAAGACTGTACCATCTTATCTGTAGTCATACGAACCTCTCTAAGTTTTTTCCACATTTTTTTTTTCACGAGAGAATTTTCTTGTATGATTGTCTCAAACAGATCCACACGCGCGGATATCTTGCTGTTTTAGCACAGCTAATAATTTTTGAATACATAAGTTTCCAAAGAACACTACTTGTTCATCTTTAATGATTACTGGCTGCATCACGTTCATGACAGCTTGAGATCCGAGAGGCGGACTTCTGTTTTCATCTTTTCCACAGTAAACAGAAAAATCATAAGGATAGCCGTCAGTGCTGCACAGCATCCACATATTGTAACCAAGCTGAACTGGGCTGTTTCTTATGAACTGTTTTGTGCTATGATTTTTTTGTGTCTCCGACTCTGGGCATGATGTCCGTGATACGGGATCATAGATTCATCAGTTCAAAAAAAATTCATGAATAATTCCGTGTTTCTGACGATTATCACTTCAGCATGTCAAAAAAGCCAAAATCTTAGCTATTCTTGACGCTGCAAAGTTATCATCATTAGCCAAGTGTAAATAACTCTTGCCAAACTTGAATTTTTCCCTACTCATTTTTTTCCCGAAATACTGGTATCTGCAAATCTTCACTAGTTGACCAATAATCATTTCCAAAAGGAATACTGTGATATTTACTTATGAGTAGTAGCCATGAGAACTGTGTTTCATTTTCGTCTACACTGAAATTGGCGTCGTTCTTATCTCCCAGTGCATATAGATTTGTTTCTTCTGTTATTGGCACAATCATTTAATTAATAGAGTGTAATTCATAGACCACAGAAATGCTTTTTGCACAGTGTTCTTCTGCAACTCATGAAGGAGTAGAATGATTATCAAGGGACAGATTGTTTTTTTTTCCTTAATCTTTTTCTCTTCATTCTCCCATGCCTTCGACTTCATCTTCTTCTTCACTATTTTCATGTTCTTGAAGCATTCCACTAAATTTTTCTGGTATGTAATCATTATGAAAAACACCATCTATAACTTCTTCACCACTGTCAAAAGCCATCACCGGCAGATTGAGGGAGGTTAACAATTTCAGTATTTTCAGAGTTGGGTAGAATAATTGCTTTTTCAGAATTTGGTACCTAGATCTTGAGCGCCTTGCTCTGACACAAATAAAAATGTTTTTGGTGAACAGTCACCAGATTCAAGGGGGAACAGGCTTGCAGGTGAACTATATTATACAAATAGCGTTCACGGTATATAAAAGACTCTAATACTGATTAGGATTAAAGAACTAGCAATGATACCAACATGCAAGGTCAAGAATCACACTAAGCTAATTCAGGCTTGTGGCTAAATAAACTTTAGAATAAAATACATCTTACATGTATTGTACACCTGGAGAATGTCCAAGATTACTACTCCAGATTAAAAGATAGAAAGTATGAATGAGAGTAACCAGATAGGAAGGGGTTGCCATAGAGAGGAATGACGTCACTACAGTACGGCTGCATATCTTGCTATGATTCCTATTCTTACTACACTGCTTGCCGTCTGGTCTTCTTCCTTCCGCAGCCTTCTTCTTGCTGTCCTTCTCATTTGGACAATCATACCTGAAATGCCCAGCCTCACCACATGTCCAACAGCCGTTTGATGCAGTTTTGGGTTTCCTTGCTCTGTTCTGTTCATGATCCTTCTTCCTTTTGTAACAATCCACCTTCTTGTATCCAGGCTTTTCGCAGAACCATCAACCTTCTCTGATCTTCTCCTGTTCTCTCTTCCACTTGTAGTAGTCCAAACTCCGATATCCTGGCATTTCAGAGTACCATCAACTTCCATCATCTTTTTCTGCTTGACCCACATGCCCCTTTCTTGCCTTGAATCCTGCACTATGACCTGCCTGAAAGTGGACCTACTGGACCTGACGTAGGACTCAAATTCTAGAGCCCTGGCTAGAGTTTCTTGCATGCTTCTGGGTTGTGCTTGCTTCACTTGCACTTTCAACTCGATGAACTGGTCCCTCAGAAGAATAACCAACGGCTTAGTGCTGCTCCAGGGTACACCTTGTATGCCACGCTCTCCAAGTCACGAGTGAGCTGCTGTAGGGATTAGCCTCAAACCCGTACACGGGTCTGGAATCTTGCTCTGTAAACCTCAGTCAGGTACATGGTCCCATAGTTGCACTCCAGCACTTCTATTAACGACTGATAACTGTTCCTCTCCTGTACTGACATCTGGCCCAGAATTTCCATTGCAGCACCCTTGAGGCTAGAAACAAGCTCCAGTGCTTATGCCTATCATCCCAACCGTTCTGATCTCCAAGTAACTCAAACTGCACCCAGCAAGCTTCCCAAGAGACTTTGCCATAAAATTCCTGAGGTTTCTTTTTAACTGGAGCCCCATTATATTCATACACTTCACTGGTGTGGGGCCTAAAAACTGGAGTATCATAATTAAGCCCAGGGCTTAAGACTCCTACATTCTAATTAATCAACCCTGTAATGCTCCATTTAGATGCTTGGGATCCTTCAAGATTCACCATACACTGTTTTTTTTTTTTTTTACATATACTCACTGCACATTAATCTGAGGCTCAGCAGTGCCTTATTTTTCTACAGCTTCAATTCTCTCACTAAATATCTTCAAATGGTCTTTTACATGCTTCAACTGGTCATCTACTTGCTGTCTGCACTCCATTACTAATAGGGCCAGTGTCAGCTGAAGTAGACTTGAAGAGGATGCAGATTTACAAGCAGCGCTAGAGTGGCTGCAGTGGAGTACAGTGCGACCATCTTGGGAAGAGGTTTCCAGGTTCAGCCCTGCGACTAAGAGCTATTGGAGTCAGTGGGACCTTCTTTGTTTGAGCAACAGACTTCTGGAGCGTCAGTGGGAGACACCCAGTGGCCTCAGCAAGTATTGACAACTGGCGGTTCCGAAGAAAATGAGGTCTGAGAGCTAGGATGAGCCCCATAACCAAATCACTAGCGGGCACCTGGAAGTGAAGAAAACTCTAAGTAGGTAGCAACAGAGGTTCTACTGGACTGGCATGTGTCAGGTCACTGAAGAGTGGTTTCAGGCCTGTGATGTATGCTGTGCCCCTCTCCTGTGGTTGTGCCCCTCTCCAGCTGTACCAAATGAGCGCACTGGTGGAAAGAATCATAGTGGACATTGCTGGGCCTCCGCCGCTCACTGAAAGAGGAAACCGGTATATACAGTACGTGTCGCAGTGGACTACTTCAACAAGTGGCAGAAGCCCATGCCATCTCCGATCAAGAGACCGCAATTGTTGCTCAGGTGTTGGTTGACCAGTTTTTCTGTCATTTTGGGATGCCACAAGAGCTACATCCAGACCAGGGTAGAAACTTTGAGTCTGCTGTGTTCCGTGAGTGCTGTAAGTTACTTGGGATCAAGAACCCCAGGACGACCTCACTAAGGCCACAGTCATTTGGGATGGTGGAGAATTTCAACTGGACCATGGGACAAGAACTGGCCAAGTACTGCATAGAGGGACAAAGAGAATGGGACCAGAAATTACCTGATGGCATACCAGTCTTCATTCCATGAGTCTACCAGCTACACCCTTGCAAAACTGATGTTGGGCCACAAGTTATGTTTACCCATTGACCTGTTGATGGAAAGACCACCTGGTGAAGAGCTGCCTTCAGACACCTCCATCTATGCGAAGCATCTTCAGGAAAGGTTGGCTGAGGTACATCATTTTAAGTGCGAAGAGCACTAAAGTTTTCAGGCAAAATGATGAAGAGCAAATATGAAGCCAAGGCAAGTGAGGTGGACTTCGAGGATGGTGACAAAGTTTGGTTGTACAATCCTCAGCGGAAGAAGGGACAGTCACTGAAGTTGCAGAGCCTGTGGGAAGCCCTTACGCTGTGTTGAACTGCCTATCAGATGTAACATATCAAATTCAAGGAGGCAGGAAGTCACGCTCAAGGGTGGTACACATGAATCGCCTGCGGCAGAACCATGGGCAAAGACAGTACAGCTGGGACGTCTCTGAGGAATCGTGCTCACCCGCAGCCGAGGATGCTGAGGAGGACTACGGAGCTGAAGTACAAGAGGATGGTGACAGTTTCTCAAAGAAAGAAGTGCATCAGGAAAAGGACTAAGATATTCCAGGAGGAGTAGACAGCATGGAGGAACAGGGACGTCGTTGGAAGCAGCATAGGTGAAGGCCTGCTAATTTGAAGGATTATTTGTGTATAATTAAATGTTTAGTTTGGATTAGGATTATGTTTGTATACACTGTACAGTTTTGCTGGGGCGATAAAGGACTAGGGAGGGGGTTGTGTTGAGAAGTGGGATCTGCTGGTCAGGTAGTCTTGAGGGTTCTCAGAACTCATATTTTTCTGATACGTGTCAGAGTTGCCAGTTAGCCTGCGATTGTAAGGGGAGTTTTTTGTAAAGTTATACATTAAATTTTTTGCTTTTTTCTCTATAATGTTGTATTTTGGTGATTGTTAAATTATGTAATTTTATTTCCTTTTGTATGCTAAAGCATTTAGACTGTTAAGTAATGTAAGAAAACTCTGGCATGTTTTGGATTCCTCTGATTTGGCAACTGTTGTACCTTGAGTAAACTAGAAGATTCGAGTATAATGCAAGAATATATAAGGATGGAGGAGAGAATAGAGGAGTTTGAGTTTAGTGTGACTTGTGGCTTTGGGAAGTTAGTGTAGCTCTGGTACTTATGTATCTGTGAAGTGTAGTTGGCAAGCATACCTTGTATTTACTTGGTAAATAAGGACAATGAACGTAAGAAGCTTATTTACATTCAACGCGTGTGCTGCTCTGTGTTGTACAGTACGATAAAAGGCTGCTGATTGGAAGAACAATTCACAGGGCAACGCCCTTCCTATACTGTACTACTGCTGTTGGAGCCTGTAGCAGTGTGGGACAGGGATATAACACTGATTTTGGAGTTCCCTCCATATCATCTGAAGATCAAAAGCAAGAGCCTTGTTTTTACCTTTTGTCCTTTTTTTAGTTCCTCAACACAAAGAAAGGAGACAGTGTGAGGGCAATTTTGTCCTGGTCACCAAGTTTTATTCCAGAGTAGGGATAATTAGATTTTGTAACAAACTCTGTTATGTTCTGTTGCTGTTTTTTTAGCTACAAATTTTCGACAAATGTTGAAAAAAAGATCAGCACTGTCCACATAACCTCTAGACGCCATGATATGATCTTTAACAGTGCAACAAAACATTAATTAACTGTAATGAAAAACATGAAAAAATATCACAACTTCTTCAGTTAAACACCATCATTTTCAACATATATGTCTGTGAAAAAAAAAAAAACACGACTAAAATTTATTTACAAGCACACTAGTCAACTGAGTCACACTGAGACATGTTTCCTGCACTCCAGTACTGGTATGACTCATCACTGTGTTGTATTCCAGCTATATTCTGGCTTATTAAAAAAAAAAAATGTTTAAACATAGATTTTAATATTAGAAAACACCAAATTCAAAGACATTATCATTGTAACAGAACAACAATGAAAAAGTAATTATGTAGTGAAAAAAAAAAAAAAAAACTATACTAGAAAACCAGAAAAAGCGTTAAGTGAAAAAATGTTACGTGATCGAAAAAATGGTTTTATATTTTTTTTAATTCAGAGCCCAACAATGTATGAAATCACATTCAAGTACAAAAACATTTCTTTTCAATGTATACCTGTGTAATCATTCCAGGAAAAATCAAAGAAATACCACCTGAGGGCCTCCCATTCATCAGCTCCAAACTGCCACAACCGCCGCTTCTTGGGAGGGTACACAGGCCTTACTGGAGCGATTGGACAGGTTAAAATGATGAAGTTGTGATCAGAGGGGCCCAACTGAGAGAAAAGATTAACAGCATAAGCAGAAACATTAGTTGTAAGGAAGAGGTAAAGTATGATGGAACTCTCCAAGGTGGGCAGGGATGTGGGTAAGTTGTTATACAAGCTGCTTTAACCCGAGGAATCCCATCGACGTTTGGGTACGTCGCGATGTTTTGTCACAGCTACACCCATCGACGTATGGGTATGTTGCGCAAATGTAAGGGTCATAATTTGCACAATTTTCAAGTTTCATGGGTGATTTTTGGTAGGCATATGTGGGAGACCATCCTCTACCAGCTGTCAAGCGGGATACTGCCTGGCTCCACCTCCCCTCCCCTCCCCTCCCCCGCAATTCACCTGTTAGCAGTAAGCTGGCCAGTAAAGGTATGTTGCCCCACGGTCTCTCCAATGACGAAATTCACGGTGAAAGTAATTCTTCAGCTGGAGGACAAAGAGATAAAGATGCTAGAGCAAGGAAACAAACAGAAGTGATGAGGTGGTAATGTCATAAAGGAAGGTGCCATATGTAAACGTGTTTGGTGACTGAACAATGCTTCTATTGCCTATATAAATGTGTTAAAACCAATATACTCTGTTACTACACATAAATTTGTACCCAATACATAAATAAATACGTAATTGAAAGTGGCTTGAATTAGTTAATCCTTTCATAGTTCGTTTTCTTTAGCCAGGTTCCCAGAAAAAGAAAGAAAATGTAACGTTGCATGACACGTGTATCGACAGTTTTAAGCACAGGATCGCGATTATTTTTTTTTTTATGAATTTTCGATGTTTCTCACCAAAAGCGAAGGTTTGAGCCAATAAAATTTTTCCCAAAAAATGCTCGGGATTTTGTGGTATCGTAGGTTGGAAATCGGTTGGGACGTGACGGGTTAAGTCATAAAGTATAGAAATTATTTTATATTTTATTTTTTTATTTTTAATGCATCAAGAACTCAGTTCTTACATTTATCAACCCAACAAAATCTTCCTCAGGATTACCCGCTAATGTTTAATAATGTCCAGCTCAGTCCTGCATCATCCTTGAACCTGCTTGGGGTTTCATTCTCTCGGGATTTGTCTTGGAAAAAACATATTACATTTCTTGTGAAATCTGCTTCTGAGAGATTAGGTGTGCTAAGCCGATTCCGAACTTTCTTTACCCCTGCACAGTTGTTGACCTTGTACACGGGTTTTATTCGCCCCTGCGTGGCGTACAACTCTCATGTGTGGGGAGGCTCCCCACATGCAGCTCTTCTC
>JAGKTI010015262.1:0-20707 GCA_018397915.1 Birgus latro | reverse complement strand
TGTGTGTGTGTGTGTGTGTGTGTGTGTGTGTGTGTGTGTGTGTGTGTTTGTATGTGTGTGTGTGTGTTCTTACCTACCTTACCTAATTGTTCTTACCTAATGGTATCTTAACAGGAACAAGTCCAGCTCGTATTGTCCCGTGTCTTAAATAATCCTAATGACAATAGAATATTCAGGTCAACTCTCAGTTCTTTCAACAGTAACATTAACAAGCCATCACCCATGCCCCTACTTAAGTCGTCAAATGAAAACACTGTAAATAGCCCTTTTGGTAATGCTAACATTTATGCCAATACATTTTCCACTGTAGAGAAAGTAGAGGAAGTTAGTCGGAAAGTTCCTGCACTAGAACTTGGCTCTCCCAAAATTGCTTCACTGAAAATGCCAATTGCAAACATAAAATCTCTCCTGGACATTTTACCAACCAACAAAGCTGCAGGTCCAGTTCTGAAAAAAATGTTCCCCAGAATATACATGCTCTAGTTAAATTAATCAGACTGTGCATAGATACTTTTTCATCCCTTAATTCTTGGAAAAAAGGAAACATCCACCCAGTTCCGGAGAAAGGAAGTTCTGATCCCTCTAATGACAGACCAATAGCTCTCACATATCTAGGTAAAGTATCTGAGACTGTCATTAATAAGCACATAGTTGAACATACTGAAATTTACAGCATACTTAGTGGTTTTTACCACGATTGATCCACTATTGATATACTCAATCTCTTTACTCATTCCATCCATCCGTCAGCTGGCCAACACGGTGGAACCCATGCTATTTCTTGATATTTCTAAAGCGTTTGTCAGAGTGTGGCACCATTCCCTGTTTTCGAGACGCCCTTGCTACGGACTGTTTCAGCAACAGAAAGATATGAGTAACGGAAGATGATGTACGAGTATATTCCAAATTCCACTCATTAAATGCCGGCGTGTCACAAGGACCTGTCCTGGCTTCATCCCTGTTCCTCTCGTCTGTATCCCATAAACCCATTCACTCATTGCAGATGACTCAACGCTTTACAGATTCTTCACACTTAAGCACGTATTCACAAATTCTTATATCTTTAACTACCACTCTGCACAGCAATCTCCATAAATCAAGACTTATCTAAGATCACTGGACAAGGTCAAAATAACATTGTCTCATTAAATTTTCTAATACACATACTGCCTGATGGTTTTACTATCTTCAATGCAACCATCGTTCCTGTCTCTGTAAGTAATGAAATTATCGGTGTTTCACTTAATATCTTCAGCTGAACCTATCCCATTAGATCACTTGCTATATCCACCTCAGAGAAATTTGGATTATTGTGCAGAATCTGTAACTCCTTCACTGACGAGCATTTAGCTATAATCTACAAGTCATGTGCGCCCTAAGCTCTAATATTCCTCACCCTTGTGGAGTGAATGTGGAGAGCTTTCACTAAAACAACTGACAAATTTCTGACCAAATCTGTAAGAAGGAATTAATAGCCTGGCAGTTAGAAATGATGTACCTCCCCTACAAATTAATATGCAAATATGTTGCCTTCCTTGCATTATCTTACAGATACTTTTGTGGAAAATGTTAGGACGAAGTTTCATCCACTTTGCCACCTCTCCACGCCTTTCCCTTTGATACACGACCATCTGGTAGTTCGCATGCTTTGTCTGTCGCACTGCCATATTGCAGAACTTATATCAGAATTCCGTTATTCCTCGAACTGCTTCATTTTGAAACATGCTTCCCCAGATTAGTTTTTCCCCAAACTACAACCTACAGCTGTTCAAGAAGAACTGTTGTAGAGTTTTTTATGAATGATGGACACCTGTAATTAGGTTTATGGTATGGATTTGTGTGTGTGTGTGTGTGTGTGTGTGTGTGTGTGTGTGTCTGTGTGTGTGTTTGTTTTATTTTTCATTCCTCTGCTCATCCTCTGAAAAAAAAAATGTCAGCCTAACTAAACCAAACCTCATCTGTAATGAGCTGCCTGAAAGTCCACATAACTTGGTAGACAAGTGGATAACAGTATTCTCTCTGACTTAGGGGTCACGTCACAGATTCGATTCCCGTCTCTGATTATTTAGTCAGTTTTGGATCATTTTTATGATTTTACTTCACCTATTCTAACCTAACCTAAACTTACCTCACCCCACGCCACCTAACTTCACCTCACCTTTATTAGGGCCGTGGAGGGTGGGGCGACGCAAGACACACGGACACTGCCTGGGTAGAGGTGAGAGTGAGGGACGTGAATGACAATCCCCCTGTCTTCGGCCGACCCTCCGCCCACGTGACCCTCTCCGAAAACACTCCCACAGGAACACTACTCGTATCACTCCCAGCATCTGACCCGGACAAAGTAGGTCAGGCCACTTCAGGCCAGAGTATGTGAGGTCAAGCCAGGTTATGCCAGGAAAGGCCAGGCCATATTAGATCATGTTAGATCAAACCAGACTGGCAGGTCAGGCGAGGTCAGGCAGCCATATAATGTAACAACAGGTCAGTTTTGGTTCCATCAAGCAAGGTCAGGTCATATCAAGCTAGATTATGTCAGGTCTTGCCAAGTTATATCTGGCCAAGCCACATCAGGTTACGATATATCAGATAAGGTCAGGTTGTTTGGTCAGGTGGGGTTATGTTACCTCACGGCAGGCCAGGATATACCATGTCATGTCAAGTCAGGTTAGGCCACGCCAGGTTAGGTTCCTCATTCATAAGCTTACCCATTCGTAACACTAATTTGCTTTTTTAGGACAGACACGACAGTGTAGAGTCAGGATTGAAATTTTATCTAATATTTAATCTCTTGCTCCTCACTTTCCCCTGCTGGCTAAAATTCCTAAGCTGTTGGAGGCTTGGCATGTTATTTCTTGCACAGCAGACACTGCAGACATTCCTTAAGTGTGGCGGAGACGCAGTTCAGTAGTGGGCTAATTATTGTCCTTGACTGTACGAGCCACACCCCTCACCACCTGAAGATAATACCCGACTGTTGTGCTGAGTGAGAGCTGTGTCAGGTGTGCAGTAAAAGGCTCATACAAAAAACTGGCAGTATGCTGAATGGGGCCAACTACAAACTTCTGATCACAATCCACCATCATGGCAGCATTTTTCAGGACTCTAATAACCACTGTTCATTGTGAATGCGTTTGCCTAAAACAGTCGAAATTATCCATACTTCTCGCATGTCAGTTTGGATAAAGCATAACCCTAGACGTCAACTGCCTGTAATATTTATCGTACTTTGATAATCAAATTTCAGTAGTAAGTCTTAAGCTGGGCAAAAACATCTGGCAGTTGATCCAATACAAAAACAAAGTGGTTAGCGGTACTGATTTCTTCTCAGCAAACAAAATCGCTTGCAGAGTGGTAGGTTGGGGGCGATCACCATCCACTCACTCGATGTAATGCTGCTCTTGGGTTACTGCCCTTCCTTCTCTTCATTCCCTTTTTCCTTACTTCCTCTTCTGACTTTCTTTCCTTCATTCTTTCCTCTTCGTTCTGTCTACGGGTGACTCTACACTGAGTGGCAAGCCAAATGGTTTCCTGTACACCAGGAAACCATTTACTGCCTGGGAGGTAGTGGGTAATGAAGGAGCTCCAATCGGATTGAGCCGGAGCTGGTTTATATCCAAGAGGTGGTTGGGCTTCATTGCTCACGTAATCCTACTTAGGGATGAGTGAGACTGGTCAATTTCATGTTAAATGTCAGGAGTGCCTTGCCTAGCCCTTGGCTCCTACTCCCCTCATGGGGCAACATAGGATTAGATGATGAAAGATGATGAGTGACGTCCCAGTATGCTGCTAGTGGAATCGGAAGAAGAATGCATAAATTCATGAAAAAATGAAAATGTATCCTGTGTGCCACAGATGGGCCAGCAAGGCATGTGGTACCGGGTGGAGGGTGGGTGGGGTGCGCTGAGGGTGGAGGGGGATGGTGGGGTGCGTCTGTGGAGGACACTGGACCGTGAGGCTCCTGGTGGGGAGGTGGGCGTGGCTAGAATCATCGCCATTGATGAAGGAGTTCCCCCTCTGTCCTCCACCGCCACCCTAACCATCACCGTGGTGGACGTCAACGACTGTCCCCCTCGCCTGCTGCCGCCCACCACCCTGCGTGTAATGGAGGGGGCGCCTGCTGCCCTGCTGGGCCACCTCACCGCCACTGATGATGACCTCTGGCAGATGGGTCACGGCCCACCCTTCACCTTCACCATGGCACCGTCCAACCCACCTCAGGTCACCCGCTATCTCACTCTCAGATACCTGCCTGGTGAGTATATAGGTCGTAGTCTAAGTGGTTTGGGAGATATCTTAACATCTCTTTGCTAGCTATTTTATTCTGCACATAACACATCAGTATTACCTAGTATGACATAGATGCAGTCAGTGTCCATTTCATACAGTAAGTGTAATGTCAAGGCGTAATACACAAAAGAAAATAAATATGGAAGATGTGCTATGAGGCCTTCCATGCCACCTAAAATATGGCCTTTCTTAGTGACAGTGGTAGAAAAATTAGATTTACTGTACATACGGTTGCTGTTGCCCCAGGCTGGTTTGAACATGAACCCAGTGGATTGCTGGCTGAACTTGCCCTTCTCTTGCAGTCCACCATCCTCCTTTTCAGTGACAGGGAAGGAGTTAAGGGACGTTTGTAAAACCTGGAAAAGGAGATAGGCTGGTGAAACGGATATCTGACCCGATTTCACAATGGTTACTGTTCATTCCAACCCGAAATACCATCTGTTTTCCTCTCAAGTGTGGTTTTACACCTGTTTTCTGTGCCTGTATTCCCAGCAAACATGATTGTGTTGGATCAGAACCGTACCGAGGCTGGCTTGTGATGGCACGTGGTGTCGGAATGGTACAGGCAAACCAGATGACCTGAATCGTCCCAGTGCAGATGCCGACAACCGTTTGCACACAGATCCAGATTCGGTTCTGTTTTGGCCCAACATCATGTCTGTATCGGAAGCCACTAATCAAATCTGAATTGGGTGTAAGTAATCGGGCCAATTTACATGTGTGTCTGGATAGCTCGAAATTAACCGATCTTAACATTTAATTTTTCTTCCTTTGGGGGAATAACATTGTAAACTTTTATCCTTAAATGCTTCTTAGAAGAAAAAAAAAAATCAGGATTCGAACCTCTGTCCTCTGAATACCTACCGTACGGTCCACACATCTGACAGCTGATTTACTGAGTGGAGTCTGTCTTACCCATGTTACATCTATGAACACTATGTTGCCAGCTCAGTATCTCCGTCTGTTTCGAATTGCTGCCAAGTGATGGAATGTCTGAAATGAAACAAATTAAATTAACTGCCTGGTGTGGAGCTCGAACCCATGCCTCCCACACACCAGATATATTATACCATTGAGCCACGGACGACCTTCAAAGGCAATAATGCAACTCAGACCATTTTATAGACCCAGTTGTATATATTTTGTGTGTATACCAGTGCCCCTTTAACATTAATATATATTGTGATCTAGTAAGCTGAAAACGAGGTCAGTTCCACGAAAACGTTACCAAAAATAAGATTTTCGTTTTATAACAAGATAGTTGCCTGTGGAAAACTCCCATCTCTGTCGAAATTTCTGTATTATATAAAATATATTTCAATTATCCATTATATGAAAATTATCTGTGGTGCATGATGTATAATTATAGCACTCAGTTGTTAGCTGCTTTATTGGCGTGATCAGCAATACATAGATTAGGCCAACATTTTATTACCATTCTTGACCCAGTTTTCGAAAAAAGTTATATTTATATATCCGTCCAATACATGTTTTGCACCAATAGGCCCATTCTCTCTCTCTCTCTCTCTCTCTCTCTCTCTCTCTCTCTCTCTCTCTCTCTCTCTCTCTCTCTCTCTCTCTCTCTCTCTCTCTCTCTCTCTCTCTCTCTCTCTCTCTCTCTCTCTCTCTCTCTCTATATATATATATATATACATACAGTATATATGCAGTATATATATAACCATTACTGCCAGAAATCCGTCCAGTGTACCGTATTGCTGCCGTTTCAGCCCAGTGTCGGAAAAAAGTTTTATTTATATATCGGCCAAACACAAGTTTTATATCAATTGGCCGGATATACACAGAATATTCTGGCCAGGAATCGGTCCAGTGCATGGTTGCAGTTTTCTCTTAGTTCCTTTATATGCCAGTGCTGGCCCGTCATTTCAGTGTTTGCTGGGCACGTGTCGATTCATGTAAACTGGAACTGCTGTATCAGACCTAATCATAACCATTACAGAACCATCTGTTAGCCAGCAATGGTTAGGTATCAAACGATTAAAGGCAAAACTGCATATCCGGTTTTCTTCTCTTTCAACAAGTTGAGAGACCACCTTTGAATTACCTTGAACTGAGCTGAACATCATTCATGTCTTTGTTGAATAGTGATATTCAGCACAATACAAGGTGATATAAAGGTGGTTTTACAGCTTGGAAAAAGATTGTGATAAGTCTGTTTACGTCTTCTGGCTCTCAAACATCTGCAGTTAATAATTTTTGGTTCTTTGTTAAATCATGTCTGGTATATATTGCACATATAATTCTACTGGACAGACTTCCAGACCAGTAAAGGAGCCAAATAGTTTGAAATAATATTTAAAAAAAAAAAAAAACAGGTTTAGCATAGGAAGGGGGAAAAAAGTACGAACTACACAAAATCAATATTTACTTTACCATAGTAATAACGAAGCATCTATTGAACAACTAAGAAAACCCGGAGTTTTACCAAGTCAAATTTAGTGTAAAAAGTCTAATTTGCCCTGCAAATATCGGGAAGATAGACATTAGTGGTGCTGCGGGAGGTGGAAGAAAAGTCGGAAAAATAAGGGGACAAACAGCTGCAAATGGCGTGATAAGGGTTTGACTCAATAGACCCAATTCAGGTCTATGCTAGCATGGCCAACAATATTCTGTTTCAATTCTGGTTTGCCAGAATTGAAAAGGAAGAGTATTTTGTGTATTAGCCAATACAGGTCACATATGATTTGCCGCAGCCCAGCGGTACCGATACTAATCTGGAATGAGCCGATATTGGCCCAGTAACCCCATGATATCTGGGTTATTATGTGGCGTTATCGTATTATTAGAACAAAAGCTGTTGTTAAGCGACGGATTCACGTAGTGGCACCAATATAACTCGATGGCTTTACTGCTGGAAAGATACGCCTTCACGTGGTGGCACCCATATAACCTAGCGGCTCTACTGTTCAATCATATAAGAAGAGTTGCCAACACAGAGGTTTGGTTTACCTGCTCAATTTGGAAATTTCTGAAGAGCATACTGTCTCCTGAAAACAAGGTCTGTTACCTGCCTCGTTTTGGGCTATTTAAGAGAAGTCAAACCGCGGCGTCAATACATAATTCTTATAATGATTATTTATTTTAGAAAAACGGTCTCTTCCTGTCATGTACATGAAACCCTTGATGCTGTCGGGGGTTAGGGAACAGAGACCCCCGCGAGAATGGAAAATCCCCGAGCATCAAATTAGTTACCCCTCCCAACTTGAAAATATACATACACGATAAAGAAAACTGTTTCTGATGCATTAATGATAATGATTATGCATGAGCATAATGCAAAGTACTGTACAATAAATTGTACAATAAAAGTTTTTAAAAATACCATACAGTACAGTAATGTCATTATATTCTCATCAATGTACAATCGACTATCCTCAGTTCATCTTTCAGTAGGTATTGAAAATGTAGTTAAGTATGAGGAGTTATGATCGATGTGTGACGTACATAAGCACGCACCATTCAATCTCCATATTTTTTTCATTTTATTTCACTGTTCCTTATTACCACCAGAGTGAAACATCCGCGAGTAATCAAATCCGCGAGCTACAAGTCCACGAGCATCAAGGGTTTACTGTATGTGTTTGGTACCAGCAAAGTGTATCAATAGTTACAGTCTGATATACTTAAGAGGCAGATTATTGGAAATATTTTGGTTATAACGAAGTTTTTTTGGAAAAAAGATTATCCAATTTCTTTTTTTATTTCCATAACTTTTCTTCCCCCATATATGCAGTTGACTAATATACAGATATTGCCTGACTCCTATGTTACCTTTAATGCCCTTAATATTCCTGTCTCTAAAAGTGTTGAAATTTTCGGTGTTTCACGTAACAATGCCCTCAGCTGGATCTCTAATATTAGATCATTCGCTATAACCGCCTCAGAGAAACGTGGATTATTGTACAAAATCCTAACGTCATCACTGACGAGCAGTTTGTTGTAATTTACAAGTCATGTGCATTCTCAATGAGAATATTGTTCACCTTTCGGGAGTGGATGTGGAGAGGATGCACTAAAACAACTGGACAAAATTCAGAACAAGGCTGTAACAATTATTATTAACCCCATACTTACAAATGAAGTACCTCCCCTACAAGTAAGAAGGAATGTTGCCTCCTTCCCCTGCATTGTTTTACAAATACTGTACATTCTGTGAGATTTTAATGTTCACCACCACCTTTGGCTCTCCTCTCCTATCACTGATCCACCTGGTGAACAAGCCTACATCTTTTCTATCCTTAATGAACTAGTGCAGCTTGTACAGCACCCTACCCGTATCCCTGACCATCTTGGAGAGACTTCCAACAACATAGTTGACCTCCTTCTTACAACTAATTCTGCATACTCTGTTAATCATTCCTCTCCTTTGGGCTCCTCTGATCACCACCTTTATTGCCTTAACCTGTCCTATCGCTCCAGTATGGCCTGTAGACCCTCCAAAGAAACGTCGGTTGTGGCACTTTGGAGCTGCTGACTGGGAAGCCCTCAGGCAGTACTTCTTTGATTTCCCTGGAATGTTATTACTTCCATGTCCGGGAGCCATCTGAGTGTGCCTTGCACATTACGGAGGTTATTTTCTCGGGCATGGAGGCATACATTTCTTTCTCATATCCTCTGATTAATGCAAAAAGGCCATGGTTCAATCACGCTTGTTCTAATGTTGTCCACAACAAGGAGAGAGCCTGTAAAAGGTACCAGAGCCAACCCACCCCTGAATCACTTTTTTTTTTTAAACGTTTCTGGCCGGAATCGTGCTAAGTCTGTTCTTCGCTCTGCTAAAAAATAATTTCATCCACACTAAATGCTCTCAACTCTCCAACTCGAATTCTTCCCACTCCTTCTGGCACCTTGCCAAAAACCTTTCTAACAACTTTGCCTCATTATCCTTCCTTCCTCTTTACTACTCTGATGGCTCTGTAGCTATTTCTTCTACTGATAAAGCAGATCTCTTCGCTCAGACTTTCTCCTCCAATTCCACCCTAGATAATTCCGGTGCTGTTCCTGCATCACTTCCCCCCTCTGACTTCCTCATGGCTGACATTAAAATTTCTTCAGTTGATGTATTTCCTGCCATCACTGGCCTCAATACCAACAAGGTATATGGGCCTGTTGGTGTCCCTCCAGCTGTCCTCAAGAACTGTGTTTCTGTGCTTACACCCTGCCTAGGTAAACTCTTTTGCCTTTGTCTGTCAACTTGCACCATTCCTTCTTGCAGGAAGTTTGCTCTCATTCAGCCAGTCCCAAAGAAGGGTGACCATTCCCAACTCACTATCGCCCAATTGCTTTAACATCCTATGTTTCAAAAGTTTTCGAGTCTGTTCTTAACAGAAAAATTTTAAAGCATCTTTCCTATTACAACGTTCTTTCTGATCGTCAGTATGGGTTCCGTCAGGGTCGCTCCACTGGCGATCTTCTCATCTACATTTCAGACTCCTGGTCATCCTCCTTTCAGGAATTTGGTGAAGGCTTTGCCATTGCACATGACATCTCAAAGACCTTCGATCAAGTCCGTTATAAATCTTTAATTTCCACACAACCCTCTTACGGTTTCTATCATTCTATCTGTGCCTTCATCTATACCTTCCTTTCTAGTCCGTCTATAGGTGCTGTTGTAGACGGCCACCGTTCTTCTCCTAGATCTATCTACAGTGATGTTCCTCAGGGTTCTGCCCTATCACCAACTCTCTCCCTTTTATTCATCAGTGACCTTCTAAGCTGTACATCTAACCCTATCCACGCGTACGCTGATGATTCCACCCTTCACCTTTCCATTCGGTTCCCACAATGTCCATCTCAGCAGTTACTTCAGCAAACAAGGGATGAGGCTGTGGTACACCTAATGTGTGACTTGGCTTGTATCTCTGACTGGGGTAAAAATAAACTTGTTTTTAAATCATCAAAGACTCAATTCTTACACCTATCAACTTGACAAAATCTTCCACAGGAGTACCCACTAAAGATTAATAATATCCAGCTCAGTGCTGCATCATCCTTAAACATACTTGGGGGTTTCGTTCTCTCGGGTCTTATCTTGGAAAGATCTTATTACATCTTGTAAAATCTGCTTCCAAGATATTAGGTGTGCTAAGCCGACTCCATACCTTCCTTATCTCTGCACAGTTGTTTACTTTATATATGGGTTTTATTTGCCGCTGTTTAGAGTACAACTCTCATATGTGGGATGGCTCCCCACATACAGCTCTTCTCAATAGGGTGGAGTCAATGGCTTTTCATCTCATTAACTCCTCCTCTTACTGGCTCCCTTCAACCTCTGTTCTTCGCCACATTGTTGCATCCTTATCTCTTTTCTATTGCTACTTCGATGGTCACTGCTACTCTGAACTGTCTGCTTGCAACCCTCCACCTTTACGACGTGCACGTAGCACCCATCTAGCAACAAACTTTCATCCCTTTTCTGTCTAACTCTCTAATGCAAGAGTTAACCGTTACTCCCAATCCTTCATTTATGCAACAGGTCAACCCTGGAACTGTCTCCCTCTGTATTTCCCACTTCTATGATCTCCAGTCTTTGAAATGCAGTGTGTCCAGTCATCTCTTATGAATGGATCTTGAATTTCGCTCTCTTTTGTATTGTTTTTGCTTTTTTTTGGGGGGGAAGGAACGTTTTGCGGGCTCCTGGCCTTTGGTTTCTTCTTCCTTGCATAAGATGAAACAAAAACTTTTATGGCAAATGCTCAGACGAAGTTGCATCCATTGTGCCACCTCTGCACGCCTTCCCTCATACTACACGGGCATCTGGTAGTGCCCATGACTGGACTGTCACACTGCCTTATTGCAGAACTTCTTCCTATCAGAATTTATTTATTCCTCGAGTTGCATCTCTTTGGAACACACTCCCAGAATAGTTTCCCCCCAAACTTCTACCTACAGCAGTAGAAGTCCACCTGTTACAGATTATTTATAGATGGAGGACATGTGTAGCATATTGTGGTGGATTGAATAATTTTTATTTAATTTGTTTTTCTGTCCTCTGTTCATATTCTGTAAAAAAAAAAAAAAAAATAGCATAATTCGTATCACATGTTTTCTCAAGTAAGTGTTCTTTATCTTTAAAACCTAAAACTTTTTTATTCATGCCTCATTTTTATTTAGCCTGGGCATTTAGTTATATTGATTCTTTAAAGGGTTCATTGACCTTTATAGGCTTAAGGGGATCTGCAGATCCGGTAGATAATTCCGATGGATCTCTGGGATCAGTGAGGGATCGAAGGACATATTCTAGCAGATAAAATGCTTGGGCTACTTTTGAAGTATATACCGCGGCTTTAAAGGACTGTCTGTCGCCATTTGGCAGCATCATCTGTTGGAAGCGCTGCGTATAAGCGTCCCTCAACTGCCTTCCAAACCCCAGAAGGAGGATGGTGGACTGCAGAATGAGGGCAACTTCAGACTTCAGTCCACCAGGTTCATGTTCCAGATGAGTCTGGGACCACAACAACAGCAAAGTCATTCGCAATAAAGGCCAGAACGTGGGGGTCGGAGCATGCTCGATATTTTCAGTTGCTAAAACAAACAAAAAATGTATCTTAAGAAATTATATTAGAGAAATGTTGTTAAACAAAATCGAAATAAATTAACTAGTTAACGTACAGCAAATGTCGTAGTGTAATAGAATTCGTCTATCTAGCCACACGAAATTTCAGGTGCTACCATATTCTCTTAAAGTATATTGTACAAATTCAGTAAGATGTGAACATATTCGTACAGAAAGACTTATGTAATGAACTGTCTTACAATGACTTCACGTCACGGCAAACACGATTTTCGATGTCTTTTTGTGGTTATGTTAATGGTTCTTGTGCTCACCAAAATGGCTATAGAAGCGGAAACATAGAAATTATAAGATTCAGCAAATGCAAAGTTCAGTCAATTTTCTTCTCGTGTTTTTATAATTGACCTAACCTAACCTAACCAACCTAAATAAATGAAACAGCCCTAACGTAACTTAGCTCGTTTAAGGAGACAAACCTAATATAACTTACCTAACTTGACAGAAACTGAGTGTCAGAAAGTAACAATAATGTTGACGAATCGTTTGTTACATTTATAAAGGAGTCATCTTTATAATCATCATCATCATCATCATCACTTATCTAACGGGTCAGAAACTGAGTGTCAGAAACTAACAATAATGCTGAAGAATCGTTGGTTATATTTATAAATGTATCATCATCATCGTCACCATTTTAATTCCCATGTAAAGTAGAGGCTGAAGTACAATAGGTACTAGTTATTTCATTCTTTCTACTTTCAGACCATTATATTCAATACGAGTGACATTTCTAACTAGAGGTGTTTGGTATATCATTCATTAGCCTCTGTATTATGAAAGATCTTACCTAAATTAAACACAAGCACCAAGAATCAATGCAAAAAAAAAAAAAGAATTCTGACTGGATTACTGAACGGATAGTGAATATAGAAAAAAACTAACCTACATGGCGTTGTATTTTCTGTCTGCCTAAAACTATCTACCTGCATGTATTGTGGTCTAAGTACCCATCATTATACTTGTACAAAGTTATCACGAAAATGGGGAAAATGGTCGTGGTGGTGTTGATTTGTAAACGCTATGAGATCTGCCAGTCGCAAGCCCTATGTATATCACTAACCCTGTGCATCCATCAATCTAGCCATCTAAAACAGTGTGCCAATCTGTCCTTTTAATTTGCCTACCTTTATTATATTTCCGTCATCAGAGGGACGTTGGTCGTGGTGGTGCTGGGGTGTGGACATTAAGCTTCTATTACTACTTTTTCAGCTGTATTTCTTGTAATTGGTCTACTGCTACTTTTATGTATCAGTCAGTCTATCCATCCAAAATATACACAAGTCTATCCGTTTTCAATCTGTCAGTAAAATGTCCACCACTCTATCGGTTTTCAATATATCAGTCTTAAAAAATCTACCAATCTATTTGTTTTCAGTCTATTAATCTAAAACTCTACAAATCTATCTGATATCAATCTATTATTCTAAAACTATCTTCCAGTTTACCCGATCTGTTTAAAACGCTCTAACAATCAATCCGTTTTCAGTCTGTCAATCTAAAGCTGTCTACCAATCTACCTGTTTTATCTATCGATTCTGTACCGCCGTCACCAGAGAGGGACAGTGATCGTGTGTATGCGTGTGTTGGGGGGGAGGGGGGAATCTGTCACTGTACCTCAAAGCTATTCATCTGCCAGTCTGTCCGCAGCTAGCTCTGCGTATCCAATCTATAACTCTCTACCAATCTATCCATTTAATTTGTCGATTCTGTACTACATCATTTTTCCAGAGGTACGGTGGTAGTGGTGGTGCAGAGATGTGACCGCTGAGGTATCTGTCAATCAGTCACAAACTCTCTCTGTCATTAGACCTATGTATCTGTCAATCTATTCACCAAAAAGTATGTGCAAATAAATCCTTTTAGTGCATGTCTATCTTATACCACCGGCACCAGAGGGGGACAATGGTCTTGGAGGTATATAACTCTCCGCACACCTTTTTATGTCTGTCAGTAGCTCTATGATCTGTCATTCAATCCATTTAAATACTGTATGTCTACCAGTCTATCCCTCTAATCTGCCTGTCTGTATTATACTCCCTTCACCAGAGAGGGACAGTGGTCGTGGTGGTGCCGAGGTGTGGACGTTGGGGCCACTGGACAGGGAGGAGCGCCCCCGCCTCACGCTGGAGGTGGTGGTCACTGACGCGGGTGGAGAGGCGGCCTCGCACCCCGTCACTGTCCTCGTCGGGGACCTCAACGACAACCCCATGAAGCCAGGACACAAGACGGTGTACCTGTGGAAGACTCAGGTGGGAAACGTGTGTGTGTGTGTGTGTGTGTGTGTGTGTGTGTGTGTGTGTGTGTGGTCAGGTTCTGGGCAAAGACTGATAGACTATTCTCCGGGCTCAGGCGCCCTCCTACAATACGCGTTATCCGTCCTCGTATGTAATTACTTAGGCACTAATTCCACTGTACATATTCAGTACACGCTAAGGCTGTCTTATTCAGGACAGGTTGGTTGGTATTAGTGGGGACTTATTTATGTGTCGGTGGGTCTTGTGGAACATGAGTAAGGTTTCTTTTTCGTTTTTTAAATATTGGATATATCAGACTTTACCATCCCAGCCTGAAATAAACCTTGCGTCGTTTTAAACATCATAGAACTGTACTGACATATTTTACATTTTATTCTTGCTAGGTCCAGGTAATTTGATTTTACTCATGAAACATCTGCTGTAGCAACTGAGTTAAACAGAACAACAGCAACCACCTACAGCGCGAAAGATCTCATGTAGACTAAAAAAAATCGTACAAAGATAACATACACGAACAAGAAAATGTCACCAGATACCAAGGAATAACTGAGTAATGACTGGCAAGTAATTGCAGGTAGCCAGTGGTAACTAGTGAATTTTACCTGACTCCGTAACAGGCAGTGTCATACTTTATTACCCCGTATGAAGTGTTGAGGACCGAGGCTAGGCTTAGTGGTGTATTTAAGAGTGAATGACCACCTTACTTCCACGGCTGGCATTACACGGTCGAACGGCTGCCAGTATCTTGTTGGGAATGAAACATATGCAAGGCTGTCACTTGACTGAATCACTTTATCTGCTACACCACTGACCTAACATAAAGTGGAGGTGCACTCATGGTCTACTTGTTAGAGAGCCCTTGTCGGAGTGACGGCCTGACATAGTTCGATCTACAAGAGGTGACTGAAGGTTTATCGATCAGGTAATGTTATCAAGGAAAGTTGTCAGGTCATCTACCCTTCAATGTGCTGAACTGTGGTAGCCTAACGTCTGGCTTCTGTACCTCCAACGGGGTGCTACTTGACTGACTGTTACCGATTATTTTATAATCTACAAAAGGGCTGGTATCTCAGATTGCTTTAGTTGCAGCTGGCACGAAAATAGAAGGTCGAACAGAACTTAACCGATTTCAAACATACAGTATATACAGTATAGCGAAGTGAACAGAGTGAAATAACAAATCGCATCTGAAAACTGATGCTAATACTAATATTAACTCTTTAATGGATTCCGGGATAAAGTGAGTACCAAATGAGAATTATTTATACTAATGATCTAGAGTACCTTTGAGCAGTGTATAGTAGTGAGTGATATACCAAAGAGGATGAAAGGTTTATATCAGTGAATTTTGATTACAAAAACAACAGATATAATTTTGTCTTGTAACATCACTGATTAGACATCCCCTTGGACATTGCATGATCTAATGGGTTAGTACATTAGAACCAAATGTGATCAAATAATTTTTATTTTTTTTTAAATCTGAAAAGTGGTTAGGGTTTATTGATCACATAACATCGCTAGGGGAAAGCGAACGGTCACTCGTCTAAAATATCTGGACTAAGCAGCCTTGCCCCGGGGCCCTACGCTCCTTATAACGGCAGCAAAGAATTAATTGATAGATGTATACTTCTCATACTAGATCTCGCCAGGAATAATGCGTTCAGTAATGGTCCCCGAAGACAATCTTGAAAGGGTTGTGGAAACTACATGTGAAAGCACGGAGATGACTCACCTATATTAACTCTGGCAATCTCTCCAGAACTACCTTGCAGTTGAGTCTCTGAGATGTGTGACATTCAATTAACCTCACTAAACTTATTGGTTGCACACACATTTTAGCATGACCTGTAAGCGGGAAGGTCATTAAATCGAGATATTGAATACAATGATGCGTGAACATTCTGTGTGTACTGAAGTCTGAGATGCTGCTTCAAAGATTAAATTACACTCAGAGCTTTCATACACCTAGTCCGTGCTAGAGATACAGGAGGCAGTGTAAGGCATCATTCGTTTCAGTGTTTCGGGAATCTTTTCTCATTATCGCTCGGCAGCTGCCCGAAGCTTCCTCTCGTCTCTGCCAAAGAGGATTAATGTTAAATGACAATTAATTTTCAGATAAGTTAGCATTGTAATAACAATTACTGTGAAATGGCAGCTAAGCTTCCAGTAATAGAAGCTTTGTAATAGACGAATTTAGTGGTAAATGTGTTTCTGTGATGAAAGGAGCTTCCGTCAGTATATTAATGGAGAGATAAAGCATACACTTTTACTTCCAGTGGGAGGAAGTGAGATGGTGTGAAATATATATAAGATTAACCTCACTACTGTGTTAGAAATATGAGTAGTGTCATTTCATCGTTCATTGCTCCAGTGGAAACATAATTAAGTGCATAAAAGAGAATACATACTGTATAGTAAAGAGTTATAGATGTAAAAAGTTTATTTAGGATACCACTTGAATCCTAGGATGCATTTTTTTTTTTAGCTTATATTTGCTAATGCCAGACTTATTATTTAGAGTAGAAGTGCAGGCTCCTCCCTAGGAAAGGAGTGGGCGATTTACTGCAAGTTGGAATTCATGCCGACCCATTGTTTATTTCCTTCAAATGTACTACTAAATTCCTTTGTTCATTTAAATTAATCTAAAAAACTTACGTAAGATATTTAGTGCATAATTCTAGCAAACATAATTGTTCTTTTATCACAAGGAATCATTCGTCGGCAGAAATAAGGGAGCGATGCTCCTTCCCTTTAATCCATGCCTGAAAGAGCATGTCAGTGGAGGGATTATTGATGTCTCTCTTAACAACCCCACTTCGAGAAAAACCTGTTGTACAGTGATTACCGCTGTCTTTATGAGAACAGCAAAAATATATCGGTAATATCAATTACGTCATCGTTAAAAAGGGTTTGAAATTCTTAGTTAATTCGGCATCATTTCGAAACCTTGTTAGACATGAGGAAGGAAACTGCAAATAAGAATTATGGGATGAAACTTAAAGGCAAGGACAGAAAGTCCACCAAAATTTCCTATGAAAATAGTAATGTTTGCACAGCGAAAATCACCGATAAGCTCTCAGAAGGTCACTTAAGCTAGAACTATACAGATATTTAAAATTCAGATAGATAAGTACTTCAGCTATATTTAAAAAGATATTATGAAGTCCATTTTACCCTTGTGAGGTGAGTTGCGTGGTAGGTGGTGGCAACCATCATCCACTCACTTGATGTAGTGCTGCCTACTTCTTCCTTAGCCTTTATCACTCTGTTTCTGTGCCTGTCCTCCTCTCTTCCAATTTTTCCCATTTTTCCTGTCACTTCTTATTGCTTTTCTTTCCTTTACAGGTGGCTTTACATTGAGTGACAAGCCAAATGGTTTCCTGTAAGCCAAGAAACCATTTACAGTGCTGGGTGGTAACCATATAACCAAACCATACGTACTCCCTACTTGTTAACAAGTGGGTTGGTGGAGGGATAGTGCCCCTCCCTGTAAAACAAATAACTCAAAAGTCAAATGGCCACCCCTTACGGGTTTATGGCGTCTGGCAATAGATAGATAGAGGTGAGTTGCAGGGAACCGAGGCTAGATTACAACATATAACCTTTACTGCGCATTTACTTTGTTTCTTTAGCTTATGAGACCCGTTTATAGATTCGGAAGCTAGCCATCCTCTATACAGAGTTGATGGGTATTTGAATTTCATTATCTGATGGGTGTTGTGTATGATTTTTTGCTGCCGAATTGAGGTTCTGTGCAAAAAAGACCTTTGAATTTAGTCAGCCTACCGACCAGTGAGGGTTTGAAACTATGAATGGAGACTGAAAATCATACTGTGAAAATCATAACCAGAACTGATTCTTTGTTTAATGCAACATTCAGAACAAACCTGTTGTATCGCCTCAATACACGACTTCTCCACTTGATAGCAAGACACATTATGGCTCACGACTGTACTCCTTTCCTCATTAAATCTGCAGGGTGGGGGAGTAGAGACCGCCCTGGGCCGTGTATACGTAGAGGACCCTGATGACTGTGACCTTGCAGACAAGACATTTGCCTGGGCCACAGCACCACACCCACTCTTCTCACTCAACCCCCACACTGGCCAAATCCACGCTTCACCGCTCCTCAGGGAAGGAAGGTACGTGGAGGAAGAAAGGATATTGGCTAGGCAGTCCATGCTCTGAAATACAACAGTCTTCCCAAGGACCATTAGGAAATGAAACAGCTATGTTTTCTTTGCATGACAATAGATGAAGTTATTGTGACTTTATCGTTAATTTCCCTGTCACCAGTTGGGTCGTGTTTGCCATCCACATTATATGCCAAGTTATATGTTTAGGGAATCTCATACAAGGTGAAGTGTTAGCAGCAGCGAGAGTGTTTATGTGGCACGTCAGTGGGCTTCTGGAGTACTGACATTAACAAAATCACAAGCATCAGTGTTATCACGACTCGATTCAGTGGTCAGACCTACAGTACAAGAGCTACCGCACAGTATTATGATCACCTAACCACACCTCCTAGAAGAGGAACAAGGCTCAAAAGGTTTCGTCAGGCATCGAATACAGTGCCTAGGTGGTGTGTAAAACACCAAAATTTCATGAGCTATAAATATCCATCTGTATCAGATTTTGTATAACGTAATCTAACCTACGAGTAAACTAATGTGAAGACCGATTCACTTTGTACTTAATTTTACATTTGACTAGATAACAGATAACACAGAAAAGGCTTGACTGGCACTTTGCTTTTGACACATGCATTGACTAACCATTTCAAAATACTGTCTTCGACATATTTTAGGTCTCCTGTTGTAAACCATTCATTTATTTTGCTGCTAGTCATCCTCCATTTCTTAGCCCATAAATCCTTATCACCGGGACGGGGACGCATACTTCCGTTCTGTACTTCGGTTCAGCACCACCTCCTTCAGCCAGTCAGGTTAACGCAAGGCTAGGCAAGGTGAGGTGAGGTGAGGTGAGGTTATGGATAATTTTGCCTGGGAAACACATTGAGCATATTTCTGAGAAAAACCTATGTTTAGTTTTGAAGCGACGGGGCAAGCGTGGTTCCTGGCTGACATTCCTGGTGGTGGTGCTCAACCGTAATACAGGAGGGAAATATGCCGCCGGGACACCTTTTGTTAAGCCTCATATCACCTCCTGCTTCTTTTCTTACTCTAGGGTGAATGTTATTGTTTCACTGTCTTTTTTATAGTAGCTATAATTATTTGACCTGTTCTACTCCACCTAACTGGTTTTATGTGACATCGCTTGTAGTTCAGTTGCTGCTTGTACTAAAAGGTAATCTTATTAAAAAAAAAAACAGCATCTTCGTCCGCCTCTCCCACGCTTATATATAATGACACCACTATCGCCACAAAACCTCTTCAAATTGCACTCTGTATTGTTGCCACTGCTCTTTTTTTTTCCCACAAATACTTTATATCTTCTTAATCTCGGAAGAATATGTTACTACCCCAACATCCTCTCCCCTTTAAGTGTTCCCTCAGTTTCTGTATATTATCCACTTTCTTTCAGTACTGGCCTTGTTTTCCCTGAAGTCTTTTGCTTGCCTCAGTTCAACCCAAGCCATGTCATCTGAGTACCATGAATACTTGGGATGTTATTGAAACAAAATCGTTATTACTCCTGTTCATTATAACATAAATTTTGTACTCTCTCTCTTTCACACACACACACACACACACACACACACACACACACAGGGAGGGGGAGGGAGGCAGTCAGTACACATCCGATTTAGACACCTCACTTTAAAGATATACACTAAATAACCGCTGAAACCTGACAGAATTAAGGTCCTAACAATATCATGAGAGCGAACATATATTTTTTTCAGTTTCTCGACAATTTTAGTCAGCTGTGGAGTAATTTCTCAAACTGTTCATGCTAGACATTTCCATTTTTTATTCTTCACTACAAGACGTCTAACGAAACCTGAATAAAATCGCTTGGATTTAGCAAGTGTAAATCAACAAAGCAACTGGAGCGCATTCCAGCCATAAGAACAACTTCGGACGGCAGTATCGTTCCGCTCTTTAGTTGAAAAATTATGAAAATCAAACTTGATATTCTGGGAAATTTATTGTCCTTTCATATTTGTGTTAATGGGTTTCAAAAGTCACTGTTCACTGGCTTGTTGTTTATCGTTTGTTGTTTATCGACTGTAGTTGATTTTTAATTATGTTCGCCACTTTACAACTGAGTTTTATATCGTTCTGTGTTCTTTATGGTAAAATCTCGGTCTGATTTTCCAATGGTTTTGAACAAGCCCATAACTTCATTCTTTTTCTGTTTGTATGCGCTTGTCAGCTTTGTTGTTTATCCTTCTCCTCCTCCTCCTCACCATCATCATTATATAATTCTCATCATCATCATCATCATCATCATCATCTTACTTCTTATTACATCATCCTCATCATCATCTTACTTCTTATTACATCATCATCATCATCATCTTACTTCTTATTACATCATCATCATCATGATCATCATCATCATCATTATCCGACTTTTCCTTTCATCATCATCATTATCC
>JAGKTI010015261.1:0-20707 GCA_018397915.1 Birgus latro | reverse complement strand
TGTGTGTGTGTGTGTGTGTGTGTGTGTGTGTGTGTGTGTGTGTGTGTTTGTATGTGTGTGTGTGTGTTCTTACCTACCTTACCTAATTGTTCTTACCTAATGGTATCTTAACAGGAACAAGTCAAGCTCGTATTGTCCCGTGTCTTAAATAATCCTAATGGCAATAGAATATTCAGGTCAACTCTCAGTTCTTTCAACAGTAACATTAACAAGCCATCACCCATGCCCCAACTTAAGTCGTCAAATGAAAACAATGTAAATAGCCCTTTTGGAAATGCTAACATTTTTGCCAATACATTTTCCACTGTAGAGAAAGTAGAGGAAGTTAGTCGGAAAGTTCCTGCACTAGAACTTGGCTCTTCCAAAATTGCTTCACTGAAAATACCAATTGCAAACATAAAATCTCTCCTAGACATTTTACCAACCAACAGAGCTGCAGGCCCAGTTTTGAAAAAAAAAATGTTCCCCAGAATATACAAGCTCTAGTTAAATTAATCAGACTGTGCATACATACTCTTTCGTCCCTTAATTCTTGGAAAAAAGGAAACATCCACCCAGTTCCAGAGAAAAGAAGTTCTGATCCCTCTAATGACAGACCCTATAGCTCTCGCATATCTAGTTAAAGTATCTGAGACTGTCATTAATAAGCACATTGTTAAACATACTGAAATTTACAACATACTTAGTGGTTTTTGCCATGATTGATCCACTGTTGATATACTCAATCTCTTTACTCATACCATCCATCCGTCAGCTGACCATCACGGTGGAACCCATGCTATTTCTTGATATTTCTAAAGCGTTTGTCAGAGTGTGGCACCATTCCCTGTTTTCGAGACGCCCTTGCTACGGACTGTTTCAGCAACAGAAAGATATGAGTAACGGAAGATGATGTACGAGTATATTCCAAATTCCACTCATTAAATGCCGGCGTGTCACAAGGACCTGTCCTGGCTTCATCCCTGTTCCTCTCGTCTGTATCCCATAAACCCATTCACTCATTGCAGATGACTCAACGCTTTACAGATTCTTCACACTTAAGCACGTATTCACAAATTCTTATATCTTTAACTACCACTCTGCACAGCAATCTCCATAAATCAAGACTTATCTAAGATCACTGGACAAGGTCAAAATAACATTGTCTCATTAAATTTTCTAATACACATACTGCCTGATGGTTTTACTATCTTCAATGCAACCATCGTTCCTGTCTCTGTAAGTAATGAAATTATCGGTGTTTCACTTAATATCTTCAGCTGAACCTATCCCATTAGATCACTTGCTATATCCACCTCAGAGAAATTTGGATTATTGTGCAGAATCTGTAACTCCTTCACTGACGAGCATTTAGCTATAATCTACAAGTCATGTGCGCCCTAAGCTCTAATATTCCTCACCCTTGTGGAGTGAATGTGGAGAGCTTTCACTAAAACAACTGACAAATTTCTGACCAAATCTGTAAGAAGGAATTAATAGCCTGGCAGTTAGAAATGATGTACCTCCCCTACAAATTAATATGCAAATATGTTGCCTTCCTTGCATTATCTTACAGATACTTTTGTGGAAAATGTTAGGACGAAGTTTCATCCACTTTGCCACCTCTCCACGCCTTTCCCTTTGATACACGACCATCTGGTAGTTCGCATGCTTTGTCTGTCGCACTGCCATATTGCAGAACTTATATCAGAATTCCGTTATTCCTCGAACTGCTTCATTTTGAAACATGCTTCCCCAGATTAGTTTTTCCCCAAACTACAACCTACAGCTGTTCAAGAAGAACTGTTGTAGAGTTTTTTATGAATGATGGACACCTGTAATTAGGTTTATGGTATGGATTTGTGTGTGTGTGTGTGTGTGTGTGTGTGTGTGTGTGTGTCTGTGTGTGTGTTTGTTTTATTTTTCATTCCTTTGTTCATCCTCTGAAAAAAAAAATGTCAGCCTAACTAAACCAAACCTCATCTGTAATGAGCTGCCTGAAAGTCCACATAACTTGGTAGACAAGTGGATAACAGTATTCTCTCTGACTTAGGGGTCACGTCACAGATTCGATTCCCGTCTCTGATTATTTAGTCAGTTTTGGATCATTTTTATGATTTTACTTCACCTATTCTAACCTAACCTAAACTTACCTCACCCCACGCCACCTAACTTCACCTCACCTTTATTAGGGCCGTGGAGGGTGGGGCGACGCAAGACACACGGACACTGCCTGGGTAGAGGTGAGAGTGAGGGACGTGAATGACAATCCCCCTGTCTTCGGCCGACCCTCCGCCCACGTGACCCTCTCCGAAAACACTCCCACAGGAACACTACTCGTATCACTCCCAGCATCTGACCCGGACAAAGTAGGTCAGGCCACTTCAGGCCAGAGTATGTGAGGTCAAGCCAGGTTATGCCAGGAAAGGCCAGGCCATATTAGATCATGTTAGATCAAACCAGACTGGCAGGTCAGGCGAGGTCAGGCAGCCATATAATGTAACAACAGGTCAGTTTTGGTTCCATCAAGCAAGGTCAGGTCATATCAAGCTAGATTATGTCAGGTCTTGCCAAGTTATATCTGGCCAAGCCACATCAGGTTACGATATATCAGATAAGGTCAGGTTGTTTGGTCAGGTGGGGTTATGTTACCTCACGGCAGGCCAGGATATACCATGTCATGTCAAGTCAGGTTAGGCCACGCCAGGTTAGGTTCCTCATTCATAAGCTTACCCATTCGTAACACTAATTTGCTTTTTTAGGACAGACACGACAGTGTAGAGTCAGGATTGAAATTTTATCTAATATTTAATCTCTTGCTCCTCACTTTCCCCTGCTGGCTAAAATTCCTAAGCTGTTGGTGGCTTGGCATGTTATTTCTTGCACAGCAGACACTGCAGACATTCCTTAAGTGTGGCGGAGACGCAGTTCAGTAGTGGGCTAATTATTGTCCTTGACTGTACGAGCCACACCCCTCACCACCTGAAGATAATACCCGACTGTTGTGCTGAGTGAGAGCTGTGTCAGGTGTGCAGTAAAAGGCTCATACAAAAAACTGGCAGTATGCTGAATGGGGCCAACTACAAACTTCTGATCACAATCCACCATCATGGCAGCATTTTTCAGGACTCTAATAACCACTGTTCATTGTGAATGCGTTTGCCTAAAACAGTCGAAATTATCCATACTTCTCGCATGTCAGTTTGGATAAAGCATAACCCTAGACGTCAACTGCCTGTAATATTTATCGTACTTTGATAATCAAATTTCAGTAGTAAGTCTTAAGCTGGGCAAAAACATCTGGCAGTTGATCCAATACAAAAACAAAGTGGTTAGCGGTACTGATTTCTTCTCAGCAAACAAAATCGCTTGCAGAGTGGTAGGTTGGGGGCGATCACCATCCACTCACTCGATGTAATGCTGCTCTTGGGTTACTGCCCTTCCTTCTCTTCATTCCCTTTTTCCTTACTTCCTCTTCTGACTTTCTTTCCTTCATTCTTTCCTCTTCGTTCTGTCTACGGGTGACTCTACACTGAGTGGCAAGCCAAATGGTTTCCTGTACACCAGGAAACCATTTACTGCCTGGGAGGTAGTGGGTAATGAAGGAGCTCCAATCGGATTGAGCCGGAGCTGGTTTATATCCAAGAGGTGGTTGGGCTTCATTGCTCACGTAATCCTACTTAGGGATGAGTGAGACTGGTCAATTTCATGTTAAATGTCAGGAGTGCCTTGCCTAGCCCTTGGCTCCTACTCCCCTCATGGGGCAACATAGGATTAGATGATGAAAGATGATGAGTGACGTCCCAGTATGCTGCTAGTGGAATCGGAAGAAGAATGCATAAATTCATGAAAAAATGAAAATGTATCCTGTGTGCCACAGATGGGCCAGCAAGGCATGTGGTACCGGGTGGAGGGTGGGTGGGGTGCGCTGAGGGTGGAGGGGGATGGTGGGGTGCGTCTGTGGAGGACACTGGACCGTGAGGCTCCTGGTGGGGAGGTGGGCGTGGCTAGAATCATCGCCATTGATGAAGGAGTTCCCCCTCTGTCCTCCACCGCCACCCTAACCATCACCGTGGTGGACGTCAACGACTGTCCCCCTCGCCTGCTGCCGCCCACCACCCTGCGTGTAATGGAGGGGGCGCCTGCTGCCCTGCTGGGCCACCTCACCGCCACTGATGATGACCTCTGGCAGATGGGTCACGGCCCACCCTTCACCTTCACCATGGCACCGTCCAACCCACCTCAGGTCACCCGCTATCTCACTCTCAGATACCTGCCTGGTGAGTATATAGGTCGTAGTCTAAGTGGTTTGGGAGATATCTTAACATCTCTTTGCTAGCTATTTTATTCTGCACATAACACATCAGTATTACCTAGTATGACATAGATGCAGTCAGTGTCCATTTCATACAGTAAGTGTAATGTCAAGGCGTAATACACAAAAGAAAATAAATATGGAAGATGTGCTATGAGGCCTTCCATGCCACCTAAAATATGGCCTTTCTTAGTGACAGTGGTAGAAAAATTAGATTTACTGTACATACGGTTGCTGTTGCCCCAGGCTGGTTTGAACATGAACCCAGTGGATTGCTGGCTGAACTTGCCCTTCTCTTGCAGTCCACCATCCTCCTTTTCAGTGACAGGGAAGGAGTTAAGGGACGTTTGTAAAACCTGGAAAAGGAGATAGGCTGGTGAAACGGATATCTGACCCGATTTCACAATGGTTACTGTTCATTCCAACCCGAAATACCATCTGTTTTCCTCTCAAGTGTGGTTTTACACCTGTTTTCTGTGCCTGTATTCCCAGCAAACATGATTGTGTTGGATCAGAACCGTACCGAGGCTGGCTTGTGATGGCACGTGGTGTCGGAATGGTACAGGCAAACCAGATGACCTGAATCGTCCCAGTGCAGATGCCGACAACCGTTTGCACACAGATCCAGATTCGGTTCTGTTTTGGCCCAACATCATGTCTGTATCGGAAGCCACTAATCAAATCTGAATTGGGTGTAAGTAATCGGGCCAATTTACATGTGTGTCTGGATAGCTCGAAATTAACCGATCTTAACATTTAATTTTTCTTCCTTTGGGGGAATAACATTGTAAACTTTTATCCTTAAATGCTTCTTAGAAGAAAAAAAAAAATCAGGATTCGAACCTCTGTCCTCTGAATACCTACCGTACGGTCCACACATCTGACAGCTGATTTACTGAGTGGAGTCTGTCTTACCCATGTTACATCTATGAACACTATGTTGCCAGCTCAGTATCTCCGTCTGTTTCGAATTGCTGCCAAGTGATGGAATGTCTGAAATGAAACAAATTAAATTAACTGCCTGGTGTGGAGCTCGAACCCATGCCTCCCACACACCAGATATATTATACCATTGAGCCACGGACGACCTTCAAAGGCAATAATGCAACTCAGACCATTTTATAGACCCAGTTGTATATATTTTGTGTGTATACCAGTGCCCCTTTAACATTAATATATATTGTGATCTAGTAAGCTGAAAACGAGGTCAGTTCCACGAAAACGTTACCAAAAATAAGATTTTCGTTTTATAACAAGATAGTTGCCTGTGGAAAACTCCCATCTCTGTCGAAATTTCTGTATTATATAAAATATATTTCAATTATCCATTATATGAAAATTATCTGTGGTGCATGATGTATAATTATAGCACTCAGTTGTTAGCTGCTTTATTGGCGTGATCAGCAATACATAGATTAGGCCAACATTTTATTACCATTCTTGACCCAGTTTTCGAAAAAAGTTATATTTATATATCCGTCCAATACATGTTTTGCACCAATAGGCCCATTCTCTCTCTCTCTCTCTCTCTCTCTCTCTCTCTCTCTCTCTCTCTCTCTCTCTCTCTCTCTCTCTCTCTCTCTCTCTCTCTCTCTCTCTCTCTCTCTCTCTCTCTCTCTCTCTCTCTCTCTCTCTATATATATATATATATACATACAGTATATATGCAGTATATATATAACCATTACTGCCAGAAATCCGTCCAGTGTACCGTATTGCTGCCGTTTCAGCCCAGTGTCGGAAAAAAGTTTTATTTATATATCGGCCAAACACAAGTTTTATATCAATTGGCCGGATATACACAGAATATTCTGGCCAGGAATCGGTCCAGTGCATGGTTGCAGTTTTCTCTTAGTTCCTTTATATGCCAGTGCTGGCCCGTCATTTCAGTGTTTGCTGGGCACGTGTCGATTCATGTAAACTGGAACTGCTGTATCAGACCTAATCATAACCATTACAGAACCATCTGTTAGCCAGCAATGGTTAGGTATCAAACGATTAAAGGCAAAACTGCATATCCGGTTTTCTTCTCTTTCAACAAGTTGAGAGACCACCTTTGAATTACCTTGAACTGAGCTGAACATCATTCATGTCTTTGTTGAATAGTGATATTCAGCACAATACAAGGTGATATAAAGGTGGTTTTACAGCTTGGAAAAAGATTGTGATAAGTCTGTTTACGTCTTCTGGCTCTCAAACATCTGCAGTTAATAATTTTTGGTTCTTTGTTAAATCATGTCTGGTATATATTGCACATATAATTCTACTGGACAGACTTCCAGACCAGTAAAGGAGCCAAATAGTTTGAAATAATATTTAAAAAAAAAAAAAAACAGGTTTAGCATAGGAAGGGGGAAAAAAGTACGAACTACACAAAATCAATATTTACTTTACCATAGTAATAACGAAGCATCTATTGAACAACTAAGAAAACCCGGAGTTTTACCAAGTCAAATTTAGTGTAAAAAGTCTAATTTGCCCTGCAAATATCGGGAAGATAGACATTAGTGGTGCTGCGGGAGGTGGAAGAAAAGTCGGAAAAATAAGGGGACAAACAGCTGCAAATGGCGTGATAAGGGTTTGACTCAATAGACCCAATTCAGGTCTATGCTAGCATGGCCAACAATATTCTGTTTCAATTCTGGTTTGCCAGAATTGAAAAGGAAGAGTATTTTGTGTATTAGCCAATACAGGTCACATATGATTTGCCGCAGCCCAGCGGTACCGATACTAATCTGGAATGAGCCGATATTGGCCCAGTAACCCCATGATATCTGGGTTATTATGTGGCGTTATCGTATTATTAGAACAAAAGCTGTTGTTAAGCGACGGATTCACGTAGTGGCACCAATATAACTCGATGGCTTTACTGCTGGAAAGATACGCCTTCACGTGGTGGCACCCATATAACCTAGCGGCTCTACTGTTCAATCATATAAGAAGAGTTGCCAACACAGAGGTTTGGTTTACCTGCTCAATTTGGAAATTTCTGAAGAGCATACTGTCTCCTGAAAACAAGGTCTGTTACCTGCCTCGTTTTGGGCTATTTAAGAGAAGTCAAACCGCGGCGTCAATACATAATTCTTATAATGATTATTTATTTTAGAAAAACGGTCTCTTCCTGTCATGTACATGAAACCCTTGATGCTGTCGGGGGTTAGGGAACAGAGACCCCCGCGAGAATGGAAAATCCCCGAGCATCAAATTAGTTACCCCTCCCAACTTGAAAATATACATACACGATAAAGAAAACTGTTTCTGATGCATTAATGATAATGATTATGCATGAGCATAATGCAAAGTACTGTACAATAAATTGTACAATAAAAGTTTTTAAAAATACCATACAGTACAGTAATGTCATTATATTCTCATCAATGTACAATCGACTATCCTCAGTTCATCTTTCAGTAGGTATTGAAAATGTAGTTAAGTATGAGGAGTTATGATCGATGTGTGACGTACATAAGCACGCACCATTCAATCTCCATATTTTTTTCATTTTATTTCACTGTTCCTTATTACCACCAGAGTGAAACATCCGCGAGTAATCAAATCCGCGAGCTACAAGTCCACGAGCATCAAGGGTTTACTGTATGTGTTTGGTACCAGCAAAGTGTATCAATAGTTACAGTCTGATATACTTAAGAGGCAGATTATTGGAAATATTTTGGTTATAACGAAGTTTTTTTGGAAAAAAGATTATCCAATTTCTTTTTTTATTTCCATAACTTTTCTTCCCCCATATATGCAGTTGACTAATATACAGATATTGCCTGACTCCTATGTTACCTTTAATGCCCTTAATATTCCTGTCTCTAAAAGTGTTGAAATTTTCGGTGTTTCACGTAACAATGCCCTCAGCTGGATCTCTAATATTAGATCATTCGCTATAACCGCCTCAGAGAAACGTGGATTATTGTACAAAATCCTAACGTCATCACTGACGAGCAGTTTGTTGTAATTTACAAGTCATGTGCATTCTCAATGAGAATATTGTTCACCTTTCGGGAGTGGATGTGGAGAGGATGCACTAAAACAACTGGACAAAATTCAGAACAAGGCTGTAACAATTATTATTAACCCCATACTTACAAATGAAGTACCTCCCCTACAAGTAAGAAGGAATGTTGCCTCCTTCCCCTGCATTGTTTTACAAATACTGTACATTCTGTGAGATTTTAATGTTCACCACCACCTTTGGCTCTCCTCTCCTATCACTGATCCACCTGGTGAACAAGCCTACATCTTTTCTATCCTTAATGAACTAGTGCAGCTTGTACAGCACCCTACCCGTATCCCTGACCATCTTGGAGAGACTTCCAACAACATAGTTGACCTCCTTCTTACAACTAATTCTGCATACTCTGTTAATCATTCCTCTCCTTTGGGCTCCTCTGATCACCACCTTTATTGCCTTAACCTGTCCTATCGCTCCAGTATGGCCTGTAGACCCTCCAAAGAAACGTCGGTTGTGGCACTTTGGAGCTGCTGACTGGGAAGCCCTCAGGCAGTACTTCTTTGATTTCCCTGGAATGTTATTACTTCCATGTCCGGGAGCCATCTGAGTGTGCCTTGCACATTACGGAGGTTATTTTCTCGGGCATGGAGGCATACATTTCTTTCTCATATCCTCTGATTAATGCAAAAAGGCCATGGTTCAATCACGCTTGTTCTAATGTTGTCCACAACAAGGAGAGAGCCTGTAAAAGGTACCAGAGCCAACCCACCCCTGAATCACTTTTTTTTTTTAAACGTTTCTGGCCGGAATCGTGCTAAGTCTGTTCTTCGCTCTGCTAAAAAATAATTTCATCCACACTAAATGCTCTCAACTCTCCAACTCGAATTCTTCCCACTCCTTCTGGCACCTTGCCAAAAACCTTTCTAACAACTTTGCCTCATTATCCTTCCTTCCTCTTTACTACTCTGATGGCTCTGTAGCTATTTCTTCTACTGATAAAGCAGATCTCTTCGCTCAGACTTTCTCCTCCAATTCCACCCTAGATAATTCCGGTGCTGTTCCTGCATCACTTCCCCCCTCTGACTTCCTCATGGCTGACATTAAAATTTCTTCAGTTGATGTATTTCCTGCCATCACTGGCCTCAATACCAACAAGGTATATGGGCCTGTTGGTGTCCCTCCAGCTGTCCTCAAGAACTGTGTTTCTGTGCTTACACCCTGCCTAGGTAAACTCTTTTGCCTTTGTCTGTCAACTTGCACCATTCCTTCTTGCAGGAAGTTTGCTCTCATTCAGCCAGTCCCAAAGAAGGGTGACCATTCCCAACTCACTATCGCCCAATTGCTTTAACATCCTATGTTTCAAAAGTTTTCGAGTCTGTTCTTAACAGAAAAATTTTAAAGCATCTTTCCTATTACAACGTTCTTTCTGATCGTCAGTATGGGTTCCGTCAGGGTCGCTCCACTGGCGATCTTCTCATCTACATTTCAGACTCCTGGTCATCCTCCTTTCAGGAATTTGGTGAAGGCTTTGCCATTGCACATGACATCTCAAAGACCTTCGATCAAGTCCGTTATAAATCTTTAATTTCCACACAACCCTCTTACGGTTTCTATCATTCTATCTGTGCCTTCATCTATACCTTCCTTTCTAGTCCGTCTATAGGTGCTGTTGTAGACGGCCACCGTTCTTCTCCTAGATCTATCTACAGTGATGTTCCTCAGGGTTCTGCCCTATCACCAACTCTCTCCCTTTTATTCATCAGTGACCTTCTAAGCTGTACATCTAACCCTATCCACGCGTACGCTGATGATTCCACCCTTCACCTTTCCATTCGGTTCCCACAATGTCCATCTCAGCAGTTACTTCAGCAAACAAGGGATGAGGCTGTGGTACACCTAATGTGTGACTTGGCTTGTATCTCTGACTGGGGTAAAAATAAACTTGTTTTTAAATCATCAAAGACTCAATTCTTACACCTATCAACTTGACAAAATCTTCCACAGGAGTACCCACTAAAGATTAATAATATCCAGCTCAGTGCTGCATCATCCTTAAACATACTTGGGGGTTTCGTTCTCTCGGGTCTTATCTTGGAAAGATCTTATTACATCTTGTAAAATCTGCTTCCAAGATATTAGGTGTGCTAAGCCGACTCCATACCTTCCTTATCTCTGCACAGTTGTTTACTTTATATATGGGTTTTATTTGCCGCTGTTTAGAGTACAACTCTCATATGTGGGATGGCTCCCCACATACAGCTCTTCTCAATAGGGTGGAGTCAATGGCTTTTCATCTCATTAACTCCTCCTCTTACTGGCTCCCTTCAACCTCTGTTCTTCGCCACATTGTTGCATCCTTATCTCTTTTCTATTGCTACTTCGATGGTCACTGCTACTCTGAACTGTCTGCTTGCAACCCTCCACCTTTACGACGTGCACGTAGCACCCATCTAGCAACAAACTTTCATCCCTTTTCTGTCTAACTCTCTAATGCAAGAGTTAACCGTTACTCCCAATCCTTCATTTATGCAACAGGTCAACCCTGGAACTGTCTCCCTCTGTATTTCCCACTTCTATGATCTCCAGTCTTTGAAATGCAGTGTGTCCAGTCATCTCTTATGAATGGATCTTGAATTTCGCTCTCTTTTGTATTGTTTTTGCTTTTTTTTGGGGGGGAAGGAACGTTTTGCGGGCTCCTGGCCTTTGGTTTCTTCTTCCTTGCATAAGATGAAACAAAAACTTTTATGGCAAATGCTCAGACGAAGTTGCATCCATTGTGCCACCTCTGCACGCCTTCCCTCATACTACACGGGCATCTGGTAGTGCCCATGACTGGACTGTCACACTGCCTTATTGCAGAACTTCTTCCTATCAGAATTTATTTATTCCTCGAGTTGCATCTCTTTGGAACACACTCCCAGAATAGTTTCCCCCCAAACTTCTACCTACAGCAGTAGAAGTCCACCTGTTACAGATTATTTATAGATGGAGGACATGTGTAGCATATTGTGGTGGATTGAATAATTTTTATTTAATTTGTTTTTCTGTCCTCTGTTCATATTCTGTAAAAAAAAAAAAAAAAATAGCATAATTCGTATCACATGTTTTCTCAAGTAAGTGTTCTTTATCTTTAAAACCTAAAACTTTTTTATTCATGCCTCATTTTTATTTAGCCTGGGCATTTAGTTATATTGATTCTTTAAAGGGTTCATTGACCTTTATAGGCTTAAGGGGATCTGCAGATCCGGTAGATAATTCCGATGGATCTCTGGGATCAGTGAGGGATCGAAGGACATATTCTAGCAGATAAAATGCTTGGGCTACTTTTGAAGTATATACCGCGGCTTTAAAGGACTGTCTGTCGCCATTTGGCAGCATCATCTGTTGGAAGCGCTGCGTATAAGCGTCCCTCAACTGCCTTCCAAACCCCAGAAGGAGGATGGTGGACTGCAGAATGAGGGCAACTTCAGACTTCAGTCCACCAGGTTCATGTTCCAGATGAGTCTGGGACCACAACAACAGCAAAGTCATTCGCAATAAAGGCCAGAACGTGGGGGTCGGAGCATGCTCGATATTTTCAGTTGCTAAAACAAACAAAAAATGTATCTTAAGAAATTATATTAGAGAAATGTTGTTAAACAAAATCGAAATAAATTAACTAGTTAACGTACAGCAAATGTCGTAGTGTAATAGAATTCGTCTATCTAGCCACACGAAATTTCAGGTGCTACCATATTCTCTTAAAGTATATTGTACAAATTCAGTAAGATGTGAACATATTCGTACAGAAAGACTTATGTAATGAACTGTCTTACAATGACTTCACGTCACGGCAAACACGATTTTCGATGTCTTTTTGTGGTTATGTTAATGGTTCTTGTGCTCACCAAAATGGCTATAGAAGCGGAAACATAGAAATTATAAGATTCAGCAAATGCAAAGTTCAGTCAATTTTCTTCTCGTGTTTTTATAATTGACCTAACCTAACCTAACCAACCTAAATAAATGAAACAGCCCTAACGTAACTTAGCTCGTTTAAGGAGACAAACCTAATATAACTTACCTAACTTGACAGAAACTGAGTGTCAGAAAGTAACAATAATGTTGACGAATCGTTTGTTACATTTATAAAGGAGTCATCTTTATAATCATCATCATCATCATCATCACTTATCTAACGGGTCAGAAACTGAGTGTCAGAAACTAACAATAATGCTGAAGAATCGTTGGTTATATTTATAAATGTATCATCATCATCGTCACCATTTTAATTCCCATGTAAAGTAGAGGCTGAAGTACAATAGGTACTAGTTATTTCATTCTTTCTACTTTCAGACCATTATATTCAATACGAGTGACATTTCTAACTAGAGGTGTTTGGTATATCATTCATTAGCCTCTGTATTATGAAAGATCTTACCTAAATTAAACACAAGCACCAAGAATCAATGCAAAAAAAAAAAAGAATTCTGACTGGATTACTGAACGGATAGTGAATATAGAAAAAAACTAACCTACATGGCGTTGTATTTTCTGTCTGCCTAAAACTATCTACCTGCATGTATTGTGGTCTAAGTACCCATCATTATACTTGTACAAAGTTATCACGAAAATGGGGAAAATGGTCGTGGTGGTGTTGATTTGTAAACGCTATGAGATCTGCCAGTCGCAAGCCCTATGTATATCACTAACCCTGTGCATCCATCAATCTAGCCATCTAAAACAGTGTGCCAATCTGTCCTTTTAATTTGCCTACCTTTATTATATTTCCGTCATCAGAGGGACGTTGGTCGTGGTGGTGCTGGGGTGTGGACATTAAGCTTCTATTACTACTTTTTCAGCTGTATTTCTTGTAATTGGTCTACTGCTACTTTTATGTATCAGTCAGTCTATCCATCCAAAATATACACAAGTCTATCCGTTTTCAATCTGTCAGTAAAATGTCCACCACTCTATCGGTTTTCAATATATCAGTCTTAAAAAATCTACCAATCTATTTGTTTTCAGTCTATTAATCTAAAACTCTACAAATCTATCTGATATCAATCTATTATTCTAAAACTATCTTCCAGTTTACCCGATCTGTTTAAAACGCTCTAACAATCAATCCGTTTTCAGTCTGTCAATCTAAAGCTGTCTACCAATCTACCTGTTTTATCTATCGATTCTGTACCGCCGTCACCAGAGAGGGACAGTGATCGTGTGTATGCGTGTGTTGGGGGGGAGGGGGGAATCTGTCACTGTACCTCAAAGCTATTCATCTGCCAGTCTGTCCGCAGCTAGCTCTGCGTATCCAATCTATAACTCTCTACCAATCTATCCATTTAATTTGTCGATTCTGTACTACATCATTTTTCCAGAGGTACGGTGGTAGTGGTGGTGCAGAGATGTGACCGCTGAGGTATCTGTCAATCAGTCACAAACTCTCTCTGTCATTAGACCTATGTATCTGTCAATCTATTCACCAAAAAGTATGTGCAAATAAATCCTTTTAGTGCATGTCTATCTTATACCACCGGCACCAGAGGGGGACAATGGTCTTGGAGGTATATAACTCTCCGCACACCTTTTTATGTCTGTCAGTAGCTCTATGATCTGTCATTCAATCCATTTAAATACTGTATGTCTACCAGTCTATCCCTCTAATCTGCCTGTCTGTATTATACTCCCTTCACCAGAGAGGGACAGTGGTCGTGGTGGTGCCGAGGTGTGGACGTTGGGGCCACTGGACAGGGAGGAGCGCCCCCGCCTCACGCTGGAGGTGGTGGTCACTGACGCGGGTGGAGAGGCGGCCTCGCACCCCGTCACTGTCCTCGTCGGGGACCTCAACGACAACCCCATGAAGCCAGGACACAAGACGGTGTACCTGTGGAAGACTCAGGTGGGAAACGTGTGTGTGTGTGTGTGTGTGTGTGTGTGTGTGTGTGTGTGTGTGTGGTCAGGTTCTGGGCAAAGACTGATAGACTATTCTCCGGGCTCAGGCGCCCTCCTACAATACGCGTTATCCGTCCTCGTATGTAATTACTTAGGCACTAATTCCACTGTACATATTCAGTACACGCTAAGGCTGTCTTATTCAGGACAGGTTGGTTGGTATTAGTGGGGACTTATTTATGTGTCGGTGGGTCTTGTGGAACATGAGTAAGGTTTCTTTTTCGTTTTTTAAATATTGGATATATCAGACTTTACCATCCCAGCCTGAAATAAACCTTGCGTCGTTTTAAACATCATAGAACTGTACTGACATATTTTACATTTTATTCTTGCTAGGTCCAGGTAATTTGATTTTACTCATGAAACATCTGCTGTAGCAACTGAGTTAAACAGAACAACAGCAACCACCTACAGCGCGAAAGATCTCATGTAGACTAAAAAAAATCGTACAAAGATAACATACACGAACAAGAAAATGTCACCAGATACCAAGGAATAACTGAGTAATGACTGGCAAGTAATTGCAGGTAGCCAGTGGTAACTAGTGAATTTTACCTGACTCCGTAACAGGCAGTCTCATACTTTATTACCCCGTATGAAGTGTTGAGGACCGAGGCTAGGCTTCGTGGTGTATATAAGAGTGAATGACCAGCTTACTTCCACGGTTGGCATTACACGGTCGAACGGCTGCCAGTATCTTGTTGGGAATGAAACATATGCAAGGCTGTCACTTGACTGAATCACTTTATCTGCTACACCACTGACCTAACGTAAAGTGGAGTGCCCTCATGGTCTGCTTGTTAGAGAGCCCTTGTCGGAGTGACGGCCTGGCATAGTTCGATCTACAAGAGGTGACTGAAGGTTTATCGATCAGGTAATGTCATCAAGGGAAGTTGGCAGGTCATCTACCCTTCAATGTGCTGAACTGTGGTAGCCTAACGTCTGGCTTCTATACCTCCAACGGGGTACTACTTGACTGACTGTTACCGATTATTTTATAACAATCTACAAAAGGGCTGGTATCTCAGATTGCTTTAGTTGCAGCTGGCACGAAAATAGAAGGTCGAACAGAACTTAACCGATTTCAAACATACAGTATATATAGCGAAGTGAACAGAGTGAAATAACAAATCGCAGCTGAAAACTGATGCTAATACTAATATTAACTCTTTAATGGATTCCGGGATAAAATGAGTACCAAATGAGAATTATTTATACTAATGATCTAGAGTACCTTTGAGCAGTGTATTGCAGTGAGTGGTGTGCCAAAGAGGATGAAAGATTTATATCACTGAATTTTGATTACAAAAACAACAGATATAATTTTGTCTTTTAACATCACTGATTAGACATCCCCTTGGACATTGCATGATCTAATGGGTTAGTACATTAGAACCAAATGTGATCAAATATTTTTTATTTTTTTTAAATCTGAAAAGTGGTTAGGGTTTAATGATCACATAACATCGCTAGGGGAAAGCGAACTGTCACTCGTCTAAAATATCTGGACTAAGCAGCCTTGCCCCGGGGCCCTACGCTCCTTATAACGGCAGCAAAGAATTAACTGATAGATGTTTACTTCTCATACTAGATCTCGCCAGGAATAATGCGTTCAGTAATGGTCCCCGAAGACAATCTTGAAAGGGTTGTGGGAACTACATGTGAAAGCACGAAGATGACTCACCTATATTAACTCTGGCAATCTCTCCAGAACTACCTTGCAGTTGAGTCTCTGAGATGTGTGACATTCAATTAACCTCACTAAACTTATTGGTTGCACACACATTTTAGCATGACCTGTAAGCGGGAAGGTCATTAAATCGAGATATTGAATACAATGATGCGTGAACATTCTGTGTGTACTGAAGTCTGAGATGCTGCTTCAAAGATTAAATTACACTCAGAGCTTTCATACACCTAGTCCGTGCTAGAGATACAGGAGGCAGTGTAAGGCATCATTCGTTTCAGTGTTTCGGGAATCTTTTCTCATTATCGCTCGGCAGCTGCCCGAAGCTTCCTCTCGTCTCTGCCAAAGAGGATTAATGTTAAATGACAATTAATTTTCAGATAAGTTAGCATTGTAATAACAATTACTGTGAAATGGCAGCTAAGCTTCCAGTAATAGAAGCTTTGTAATAGACGAATTTAGTGGTAAATGTGTTTCTGTGATGAAAGGAGCTTCCGTCAGTATATTAATGGAGAGATAAAGCATACACTTTTACTTCCAGTGGGAGGAAGTGAGATGGTGTGAAATATATATAAGATTAACCTCACTACTGTGTTAGAAATATGAGTAGTGTCATTTCATCGTTCATTGCTCCAGTGGAAACATAATTAAGTGCATAAAAGAGAATACATACTGTATAGTAAAGAGTTATAGATGTAAAAAGTTTATTTAGGATACCACTTGAATCCTAGGATGCATTTTTTTTTTTAGCTTATATTTGCTAATGCCAGACTTATTATTTAGAGTAGAAGTGCAGGCTCCTCCCTAGGAAAGGAGTGGGCGATTTACTGCAAGTTGGAATTCATGCCGACCCATTGTTTATTTCCTTCAAATGTACTACTAAATTCCTTTGTTCATTTAAATTAATCTAAAAAACTTACGTAAGATATTTAGTGCATAATTCTAGCAAACATAATTGTTCTTTTATCACAAGGAATCATTCGTCGGCAGAAATAAGGGAGCGATGCTCCTTCCCTTTAATCCATGCCTGAAAGAGCATGTCAGTGGAGGGATTATTGATGTCTCTCTTAACAACCCCACTTCGAGAAAAACCTGTTGTACAGTGATTACCGCTGTCTTTATGAGAACAGCAAAAATATATCGGTAATATCAATTACGTCATCGTTAAAAAGGGTTTGAAATTCTTAGTTAATTCGGCATCATTTCGAAACCTTGTTAGACATGAGGAAGGAAACTGCAAATAAGAATTATGGGATGAAACTTAAAGGCAAGGACAGAAAGTCCACCAAAATTTCCTATGAAAATAGTAATGTTTGCACAGCGAAAATCACCGATAAGCTCTCAGAAGGTCACTTAAGCTAGAACTATACAGATATTTAAAATTCAGATAGATAAGTACTTCAGCTATATTTAAAAAGATATTATGAAGTCCATTTTACCCTTGTGAGGTGAGTTGCGTGGTAGGTGGTGGCAACCATCATCCACTCACTTGATGTAGTGCTGCCTACTTCTTCCTTAGCCTTTATCACTCTGTTTCTGTGCCTGTCCTCCTCTCTTCCAATTTTTCCCATTTTTCCTGTCACTTCTTATTGCTTTTCTTTCCTTTACAGGTGGCTTTACATTGAGTGACAAGCCAAATGGTTTCCTGTAAGCCAAGAAACCATTTACAGTGCTGGGTGGTAACCATATAACCAAACCATACGTACTCCCTACTTGTTAACAAGTGGGTTGGTGGAGGGATAGTGCCCCTCCCTGTAAAACAAATAACTCAAAAGTCAAATGGCCACCCCTTACGGGTTTATGGCGTCTGGCAATAGATAGATAGAGGTGAGTTGCAGGGAACCGAGGCTAGATTACAACATATAACCTTTACTGCGCATTTACTTTGTTTCTTTAGCTTATGAGACCCGTTTATAGATTCGGAAGCTAGCCATCCTCTATACAGAGTTGATGGGTATTTGAATTTCATTATCTGATGGGTGTTGTGTATGATTTTTTGCTGCCGAATTGAGGTTCTGTGCAAAAAAGACCTTTGAATTTAGTCAGCCTACCGACCAGTGAGGGTTTGAAACTATGAATGGAGACTGAAAATCATACTGTGAAAATCATAACCAGAACTGATTCTTTGTTTAATGCAACATTCAGAACAAACCTGTTGTATCGCCTCAATACACGACTTCTCCACTTGATAGCAAGACACATTATGGCTCACGACTGTACTCCTTTCCTCATTAAATCTGCAGGGTGGGGGAGTAGAGACCGCCCTGGGCCGTGTATACGTAGAGGACCCTGATGACTGTGACCTTGCAGACAAGACATTTGCCTGGGCCACAGCACCACACCCACTCTTCTCACTCAACCCCCACACTGGCCAAATCCACGCTTCACCGCTCCTCAGGGAAGGAAGGTACGTGGAGGAAGAAAGGATATTGGCTAGGCAGTCCATGCTCTGAAATACAACAGTCTTCCCAAGGACCATTAGGAAATGAAACAGCTATGTTTTCTTTGCATGACAATAGATGAAGTTATTGTGACTTTATCGTTAATTTCCCTGTCACCAGTTGGGTCGTGTTTGCCATCCACATTATATGCCAAGTTATATGTTTAGGGAATCTCATACAAGGTGAAGTGTTAGCAGCAGCGAGAGTGTTTATGTGGCACGTCAGTGGGCTTCTGGAGTACTGACATTAACAAAATCACAAGCATCAGTGTTATCACGACTCGATTCAGTGGTCAGACCTACAGTACAAGAGCTACCGCACAGTATTATGATCACCTAACCACACCTCCTAGAAGAGGAACAAGGCTCAAAAGGTTTCGTCAGGCATCGAATACAGTGCCTAGGTGGTGTGTAAAACACCAAAATTTCATGAGCTATAAATATCCATCTGTATCAGATTTTGTATAACGTAATCTAACCTACGAGTAAACTAATGTGAAGACCGATTCACTTTGTACTTAATTTTACATTTGACTAGATAACAGATAACACAGAAAAGGCTTGACTGGCACTTTGCTTTTGACACATGCATTGACTAACCATTTCAAAATACTGTCTTCGACATATTTTAGGTCTCCTGTTGTAAACCATTCATTTATTTTGCTGCTAGTCATCCTCCATTTCTTAGCCCATAAATCCTTATCACCGGGACGGGGACGCATACTTCCGTTCTGTACTTCGGTTCAGCACCACCTCCTTCAGCCAGTCAGGTTAACGCAAGGCTAGGCAAGGTGAGGTGAGGTGAGGTGAGGTTATGGATAATTTTGCCTGGGAAACACATTGAGCATATTTCTGAGAAAAACCTATGTTTAGTTTTGAAGCGACGGGGCAAGCGTGGTTCCTGGCTGACATTCCTGGTGGTGGTGCTCAACCGTAATACAGGAGGGAAATATGCCGCCGGGACACCTTTTGTTAAGCCTCATATCACCTCCTGCTTCTTTTCTTACTCTAGGGTGAATGTTATTGTTTCACTGTCTTTTTTATAGTAGCTATAATTATTTGACCTGTTCTACTCCACCTAACTGGTTTTATGTGACATCGCTTGTAGTTCAGTTGCTGCTTGTACTAAAAGGTAATCTTATTAAAAAAAAAAACAGCATCTTCGTCCGCCTCTCCCACGCTTATATATAATGACACCACTATCGCCACAAAACCTCTTCAAATTGCACTCTGTATTGTTGCCACTGCTCTTTTTTTTTTCCCACAAATACTTTATATCTTCTTAATCTCGGAAGAATATGTTACTACCCCAACATCCTCTCCCCTTTAAGTGTTCCCTCAGTTTCTGTATATTATCCACTTTCTTTCAGTACTGGCCTTGTTTTCCCTGAAGTCTTTTGCTTGCCTCAGTTCAACCCAAGCCATGTCATCTGAGTACCATGAATACTTGGGATGTTATTGAAACAAAATCGTTATTACTCCTGTTCATTATAACATAAATTTTGTACTCTCTCTCTTTCACACACACACACACACACACACACACACACACACACAGGGAGGGGGAGGGAGGCAGTCAGTACACATCCGATTTAGACACCTCACTTTAAAGATATACACTAAATAACCGCTGAAACCTGACAGAATTAAGGTCCTAACAATATCATGAGAGCGAACATATATTTTTTTCAGTTTCTCGACAATTTTAGTCAGCTGTGGAGTAATTTCTCAAACTGTTCATGCTAGACATTTCCATTTTTTATTCTTCACTACAAGACGTCTAACGAAACCTGAATAAAATCGCTTGGATTTAGCAAGTGTAAATCAACAAAGCAACTGGAGCGCATTCCAGCCATAAGAACAACTTCGGACGGCAGTATCGTTCCGCTCTTTAGTTGAAAAATTATGAAAATCAAACTTGATATTCTGGGAAATTTATTGTCCTTTCATATTTGTGTTAATGGGTTTCAAAAGTCACTGTTCACTGGCTTGTTGTTTATCGTTTGTTGTTTATCGACTGTAGTTGATTTTTAATTATGTTCGCCACTTTACAACTGAGTTTTATATCGTTCTGTGTTCTTTATGGTAAAATCTCGGTCTGATTTTCCAATGGTTTTGAACAAGCCCATAACTTCATTCTTTTTCTGTTTGTATGCGCTTGTCAGCTTTGTTGTTTATCCTTCTCCTCCTCCTCCTCACCATCATCATTATATAATTCTCATCATCATCATCATCATCATCATCATCTTACTTCTTATTACATCATCCTCATCATCATCTTACTTCTTATTACATCATCATCATCATCATCTTACTTCTTATTACATCATCATCATCATGATCATCATCATCATCATTATCCGACTTTTCCTTTCATCATCATCATTATCC
>JAGKTI010015260.1:0-19353 GCA_018397915.1 Birgus latro | reverse complement strand
CTCACACACCCCCTCCCTCATATACCTCTCCACTCCATTCCTCCATCTCATCCTTGGCCTCCCCCTCCCTCTCTCCCCCTCCACCGCACTCACATACAGTCTCCTCGTCAGTCTCTCACTCTCCATCCTCTCCACATGGCCAAACGACCTCATTGTGTTTCTCCCAACGCTTCCTATCACATCCACATCCACACCACAACGCTCCTTCACTTTCTCATTTGTCATTCTGTCTCTCCACGTGACTCCACATGCTCCTCTCAAATAGCTCATTTCCACTGCTCTCACTCTTGACTTCTGTCCCTGCAACAAGGTCCAAGATTCACTTCCATACGTTAGACTTGGTATCACAATAATGTCATGTAGCAGCTTTTTCACTTCCATGCTCACTTCCCTCTTTCTTATCACTGCTTTTAAATGAGCAGCAACCTTTCATCCCTGTTGCACCCTTTCAAGCACCTCACCCTCTAAACTTCCATCCTTACTCATCACACTACCCAAGTACTTAAACGTACTCACATTTTCCATTTCCTCCTCATCCAACCTCACTGTACACTCACTGACTTCACTTCTCTCAAAGACCATAACTTTGCTCTTCCCTATATTAACCTTCAGGTTCCGTTTCTTACACACTCTCCCAGACTCATCCACCAAGCCTTGCAGCTCTCCTTCGTCGTCACTTAATAACACAGTATCATCTGCAAACAACAGTACAGGGAGTTTCCAAACACTGCCCTCTCTCACTAGGGCCACTCTAACATCCACTGCCCTACCTTGTATCTCTTTTATAACCCTATCCATATCCAGCCTGAACAACCATGGAGACATGACACATCCTTGTTTCAATTCGACCATCAAATAGAAAAATTCACTCAGTTGACTATCCACGTGCACTGCAGCCTTACCACCCTCATACATACTCTACACCACCTTCAACAACTTCCCATCTACTCCATATATTCTTAATACTTTCCACAATCCTTGTCGATCCACCCTGTGATATCCTTTCTCCAAATCTGTGAAGGCTGCATACAACTTCCTTCCCTTCTCTAGAAACTTTTCCACTAAAGATCTAAGGAGGAATATCTGATCTACACAACCTCTTCCCTTCTAAAACCTCCCTGTTCTTCTCCAACTAGTTCCTCTATTATTTCCCTAATTCTGTCAATAAGTATCCTACCATATACTTTTCGTATTATGCTAAGAAGACAAATGCCCCTATGATTACCATACACTTCTTTTCCCCTTTTCCTTTGTACAGGGGAATAATTGTGCCTGACTTCCAATCCTCCGGGACTCTACCTTCCTCCCAGGCCAATCTGCATATCTTCCGCATTCATTTTTCTACTATCTCTCCTCCATGCTTCAGCATTTCACCACACACTTCATCAATTCCTGGGGCTTTCCCCGTTTTAACACTCTTCATTGCTTCCACAACTTCCATCCTACTAATTTCTTCTTCTCCTCTGACATCCCTCCTTCTCCCAGTCATTCCCCAGGCACTTATACTTACATTACTTTCATTTTTTATGTTCAACAATTCCTTAAAGTGTTTTCTCCATCTGCTCACTTTTTCTTCTTCTTGACTAGTGATCTACCATTTTTATCTTTCACTCCCCAACTAACTTCTTCAGCACCCTGTCTAACTCTCTTTACCTCTTTCCAGAACATTTTCTTACGTTTCCTCCGCTTTACGTTCAAGTTCCTTCCAAATTCCTCATCCACTCTCTTCTTACTCTCTCTTAAAAAATTTTTCACCTCCTTCTTCCTCTCTACATAGAACTCTCTCTTTCGTCTCTCGTCTTCTTCCATGCCCCTGTTTCCCATCCACTCACTATATGCTATCTTCTTTTGTGCCACAGCCTCTCTCACCTCTTCAGTCCACCATGTTGTTCCCTGCACCCCGTTTCGTCTTCTCTTCACGCCACACACTACCTCACATGCTGCACAGATTTCTTCTGTGAATATCTTGCACATAACTTCCACGTCCCCCCTCTGCTTCAGTCTGTATATACCCAATCGCTCCTCTCTTTCCCTCTTATATTCTGCCTTTTTTCCATCCTCTTGTAACTTTTCGGCCCTCCCTATATGAAATACTTCTTCCTGTCCTTCGCATCTTCTATTTCTCCACATTGTTTGGAATTTGATTCTGAACCACCAAGTGGTGGTCCGAAAGTCCACTCCCCAAACCTCTATATACTCTTGCATCCACTGCACACTTTCTCATCCCCTCATCCACTCACACATAATCAATCACTGTCTTCTGTTCATTCAGTTCACCACCCACCCTTCTCATTACTCGCCACATATACCTATGGGACATTTTGCGCCTGAAGAGGGTATTAGCTATCACCTACCCGCTCCCGGCACAAATGTCCACTAAAGTATTGCCATTCTCATCCATCTCTGCAGGCACACCCCACTTACCCACTACTCCATCCACCTTCACATTCCTTACTTTTCTATTCATATCTCTAATCAAAAACACTCTCTCATTCCTTTCAAACTTTTCCACTCATGCTACCACAACTCTTCTCTCACTCTGCTTGCACGATCTTGCATTGGCGCATACACGCACACAATCACCCACATTTGTAGTCCATCTTTCAATCTTACCCACACAATCCTTTGGCCAATTGATCCATACTCTCTTATATTCTCCTTCCATCTGTTACTCACAGCAATACACACCCCCTCTTTCGCCCTCTCATTCTCATCTACCACCGCACATATACCCCATCCATACTCCCATTCTCTAACACTCTCACCTTTCCATTTAGGTTCATTTAATCCACATACATCCACTTCGCACCCTCGAGCACCTGGAAACCTCTCTTTCTTTCACCTCATCATATGCACCCCTTACATTCCGTGTAGCTATCCGTACCATGTCCTTTGTTTGGTCCTTAGTCGTCACCTGTTGGTCAGTCCTGGTCTGAGGCTTCTTGTTCGTATTTATCTTTAGTTCGTATTTATCTTTAGTAAAACCATCTGGAGGGGACATATTCTTGTAACAATGATCTCTGACCTATTGTTCTCTATATCGAATCACGTTATTTTCTCTGACCCTTAATCCTTTCACCAAATTAGGTTCATACCAGATCCAGTCTGTCTCTGTCATACTGATCACACGCACACACACACACACACACACACACACACACACACATGCTCACGAGACCTACCATACCACACGTCCTTGGTGTGCAAGGGAAAAGAAGCTCTCTGTATCACTCAATGAACTGGACTCTGATGTACGAAAAATAAAACGTAATCAAGAGATTACTGCTGTTTTTTTTCTTTTTCTTAATAGCAAGAAAAAACATCTGTTATAAAAACTTTTCTGCACTCTAATTTCCTTAAACTTCCAGTAAAAAAAAACAACAACAATCTTGGTTATAGTTATGTCAGATACCTCTGCACGATTGTCGTCCAGCTCATCCTCGGTCTTCGTCTCCGCAACATCGCTCTGTCTCCAGTTAATACCAGACTAGGTGGCGTATCTAACAGAAAAAGGTTTAGTAAAGGATGTATTTATCTTTTCCGGGTCGAAAATCTCCCCTAATCTGAGAAGACTCTATCATGTGTATCACGTCAAAAATATGAGTTGAAGAGAGTAAAGCAAGACGGCTCCCTCCCCCCTCACCAATTCCCTTAGCAGAAGCAGGCAGAAATAAGAACGATCATGAACCATAGAAAGGCTATCCTTAAAGTTTCGAGCTTGGAATAAATCTTTACTTTCCAAACTGTGCTCTTACTGTTTCTACCCTCCTAGTTGTGCCTTCATCTCTGGATTTCTTTCTGGTCCTTCTATTGCTGCTGTTGTAGATGGCCACCGCTCTTCTCCTAGAGCTGACAGTACTGGTGTTCCTCAGGGCTGTGTCCTATTACCAACTCTCCTCCTTTCATTCATCAGTGACCATCTATGCCGTACACCGAAGCACTAAAGTTTCTGTACCCCCCTCCCGCTCGGTGGAAGGAAGTTGAAGTCAGGGTTAGAGAGGATCGGACAATGTGAGTGGTAGTTTGGTACTGAGCTACGAGGCGAATGGTGAGAAACATTATGAAACTGGGTCAAAAACATTTCCATGCTATTCACCTGCAAAACATTACGTGTTCGTAACATACATAGCATATATTATAACAAGGACTACTGTGTTATCATGGAGTCCTGTGAAAAGTGGTCCAGACACGACCCATCTGTTTCGGATCCTCATCTTACAAATAAAGCACCGAGCCAGTTCTATTTCGGTGACTGGTCATTATCGCTGCAGTGATAAGTTATGTGAATATGTTATTCCTGGATTTCCCATAACTATAATATTGAATAATTGTGGATTTACTGCTGATTCACACAGTAGCTGTGCGGATGGTTATAAATGTTAAAATTATTTTATGTGGACAAATAAACCACATTGTGATGGGCAGCGGAGAGCATTCATAACTATAACCAAATGAAATTAGAAGCAAACAACACAAAATATTATGAGACAACCAAGATACAGCTGTGGTATCCTGCTTCACCTCGTTATCCAGGCGTTAACTGTTGCTTCACCTCAAGTTGCACTACTTTCCTTCAGTCGCTGCCTCTTTTGTTACTCTTACTTCTCCTTTACTGCGTGCCGTCATATTCCCTAGGGGGGTTTCTAGTCGTCCGGTCCTATAACCCCTACTGTATTACATTATTCGTCACATCACTCCCACACAAACAACGTTACCACAAGAATGCTGAATCTGTTTTTACCATTACAGCATGTAACCCAAGACCAAACAAGATCAATCATATTTTTATTTCTTTATGAGAAGATTTTAATCGAGCTGGATAGGTTAGATATGACCACCATCAACCTCCGGAATACGAGAAGTCTATCCTAAGGTGAATGAAATATTTTAGAGATGGCAACGACAAAGTATTCCTCCTGATAATGTTATTCTTGCAAGGAGAAACATTTACAAGTTGCAGTATGAGAAGCCTCTCCAAAGTTGAGTAAAAGCGTCAGGAAATGGCAAAAATAAAATACACACATCCAAAAGCTACGAGATGCGAGAGCTTCAGGGGCCATTAGTTAATGTCTTAGGTGTGGTGTGATGTGGAACGATGATTTTGCTTAGTGAGGTGTTGTGTGTTGTTAGGAGGTGATTTGTGTGGTTTAGTATGGTAAGTTAAGGTATGACTTTGTTAACACTAAGGTCTGCAGGGGTGAATCATTTCGCATCAGAAGATCGTTAGTGCAGTACTGACGAACGAAGCTGTTTCTGTGGTTGGTCCCACATTTTTACGAAAGAAGCGGCGTCTGACATGGTTCTGGTATAATGCATTTGAAAGTGCAGTGTTGCTAAAGTAGTCTGAAGATAGCATGAAATATAAAAGGCAAGTATGGTTCATGTACAATTTCGGGAACTGCGTGCCTAACGGAACGTCTGCCTCTCATACAGAACTACTGAGGTACAGTACGCTGTGAAGGCCATCACGAATGAATATAAACCTGAAGGTAGCAAAAACGAAATGCAAGAGTACCAGACACTGTACATTCTGGTACATGGTTCAGGTGCAGTTTCCTAAACAGCATGACTAACGATAGGCTCATCTCCGTCATGCAGGACTATTGAGGTACATGTCAAGGCTATCTAGATACTCGTCTGATAAAGTGGTGGTCATCAGTGGGGACATCTGTGGTGGGCGGTTACGTGTTCCTTGCTAAAACATGAAGATCTAAAGAAAATTAGAGACTCTTTTGAACTGAATGGGCTGGATTTAGACTAAATTAATCCTTCCATGATGAACAGTTTTCCCAAGCTGAATAAACTACACTAGATATCGAAACAGCAGTAGTAGATGCAAATCTATGCTCATCTGGACGTGAACCATGTGGGCTGCAAGTTAAAGTTACCAGTCTCTCACAGCCTACCGTCCTCCTTCTGAGGATAAGCAGGGAGATGAGGGATATTTGTAGAACCTCGAATTGAAACCGGCTAATTATTTCACTGCCATCACGTGAAGGCACCTCTCCAATACTGATTATACTCGTACATAGACCTTTTAAACACTCTAATCCCAAGGACATATTTTCCTTTTTCTTCTTGGTGGTTCCAGACAGTTTTATTTACCTTAGGAGAGTGTCTCTCGAGGCGAAGTGTTTGACATCGCTTTCATTACTCCCTGCAGTAGGACAAATTTTTCCCAAGCTAAATAAAATCGTCTTGAGATAAGAGTAGTAATCGATGTAGTTGCAACCTCATGCTCATCTGGACAAGAACCTGGTGGACTGCAGGCTGAAGTTACCCTGTACCTTCAGTCCACCATCTTCCTTTTGGGGGATAGAAAAGTAGCTGAGGGACGTTTATATAAGCGGGTGGTGCAGCAGCAGTCCGGTCAACTCAGTGCCACTCCGTGAAGGCGTCCCTCAGCAGCACCTCTAGAAACGGGGAGAAAAAATAAAGACGTCTGCCTGGCAATTTTCTTCCTTTGGGAGGAAACTTTTCGAGCTGGACATGCTAGATATATCTATCCTCCAGCCTCTGCCATGTGAGTGAACTCTCTGGATTTGAATATAATCGTTTTGGGATAGTATGGAAAAATATTAAAGACGGAGAATCGACATTTGGTTTCCAATTAGGAAAAAAAAATTGCTGTTATCTCGATAGTAGGAGTCTTTTCCAAGTTGAATAAATCGTCTGCAGGGAGCGGAAACGAAATAAAAAAGCAGCTAAAGGTGTCAAAAGATTCCCATTGGTGACGGCTGTATTGATCATACTCAGCCAGTGCACTACTGTGACGTCTTTTTTGTATTACTTGCTGCCTTCAGACGATTTGATGAAATTTCCGAGAAGAACCTAGTACTGAAGAGGATAATGAAAGCTGCAGCCAAACAAAAGTGAAGTAATAAAGGCTGTAGTACATCCAACCCCTGATGTTCGAGAATTATCTCCTTACCGGAATGAAATCATGCAAAATTTATAAAGACAGTATTTTTGTGTGTCAGAGTTTGTGTATGTCATTGGTACGAACACATGTAAACTCATAAAATAACATACTGTCAGAACCTACTACAAATGTATACCACGGTATTGGTTTCGAACCTTGGAGTCGGGACACGCTCGTAGCGAGTCAACCAGATAATCAGGAAGCATGATATCCCCTAAATTAATATTTTTTTAGAGATATAACCGTGAATTTTCCCCCCCTCTTGAAAAATTCACACCTTCAGGATACACACACACACACACACACACACACGCACACACACACACACGCACACACACACACGCACACACACACACAAAGAGAGAGAGAGAGAGAGAGAGAGATGCATAATACATCGTTGAGAAAAGGGTGATATGATGCCTTCATTGCCATCTAGACTGCGACCCTCAGTGCAGTGATGAGAGCAGACAATTGCATCATCCGACAAGTGCTTCTGACAGTTAGCATGGACCTCGAGTACATGTGAAATACATAACAACCTCTTTTAAATACATCCTGTAGCGCAGCGGTACAAGCAATATTCATAGTTCTGTGGGCAGTGATGACAGCAGACAATCGCATTATCATGTAAATGATTCCCAGCTTCAACCGCAACTGCTCCCTCCTCTCATCACCAGTATTAAGTAGAACATAGGCTTGTGGAAGTCTGATATATCTTGTTGCCTCACACGACAAACAAAATCCTTGTCGGTAGATTTTCTTTTTTCTATTTTAATGACGGAACAGAATAAGGAAAAACAAATGAATAAAAAAAATAATTCATACACCAGATTACAGGAGTCCTCCATTCATAAAACATTTGTAACAGTTGGACTTGAACAACTGTAGGTTGAAGTTTGAGGGGAAACCACCCTGGGGGAAATGAGTTCCAAAGAGATGCAGTTAGGGGAATAAAAGACTTCTGATAGGCAGAACTTCTGCAATATGGCTGTCTGACAGTCCAGTCATGAGCGCTACCAGATGGCCGTGTAGTGGGGGGAAAAGCAAGGAGAGGTGGCATAGTGGATGCAACTTCGTTTGAGCACTTGCCATATAGTATCTATAATAATGAAAGGGAGGCAACATTCCTTTTTACTTGTAGGGGAGGTGGTTATTTTGTTATATTCGGGTTGTTAATAATTCTAACAGTTTTGTTAAAAATTTTGTCTAGTAATTTTAGTTCAATCTCTCCACATCCATTCTACAAAGGTAAACAAAAGTCCAGCTGAGAGCATACATAACTCTTATGAGTTTTAGTTAGCTGCTCATCAGTGAAGAAGTTACGGACTCTACAATAATCCGAGTTTGTCTGAAGCGGTTTTAGCAAGTGATCTGACATGAAAGGCCCAGCTGAGGGCATTGTTAAATGAAACACTGAGAATTTCAGTTCTTTTAGAGATAAGAATATTAGTAGCTTTGAAGGTAATATAGGAATCAGTCATTATCTGTCTATTATTGGTGTACTGATAACAGTCAACCCGCTGGCTGGCAAAATGTTTAAAACTAAGGTCGAACCCAGACCAAATGCGCACTCTCTCGAGCGTGAGTTTTACATCATTACAATCCATAGAAGTTCTCGCCTGCGTCCACTGGGGATACTTCTATAGGTTACAGGGATGCAAACCTCCCATCCGTAACTGCCCTCGTCGGGATTTGGTGTGAACACGGACTTACACTGCGACAGAGATTGCAGGCTCATCTATGTTTAGGGCACTTGTGTACCGCATGTGGTTTCTATACGTGATCGGCCTGCTTCCTACATGACCAGCAGTATTATTGTTCTTCAGTGCAGTAATAACGTAGACCAGTGATGCACAACCTTTTGGGCATCTAGGGCCACATCACAAAACTAACAAGTAACTGAGGGCCACAAAAGTTTTACGAAAAAAATTAAGCCTAAATGGCTGTACACCCCAGTTAGCCTACGTTACTAACTTACGAAACGATGATTAATGCTTACCTAGCCTACATGACACGACTGGCTTTGGACTGGCCTTGCGATCTTGCATTTCTTGTTGGTCTTACAAGTCACTTAAATAACTTGAATGTCAAACTTCAGGGGGTTAACCAACTTATTTCCCAGCTTGAAAAAAATGTGGCATCCTTTGAGCAGAAACTGAAGTTGTCTCAGTCACAACTAATCAAAGGAGAGTTAGGACTGTGATATCTTAACTGTTATTTACGGATAAAAAAATATTCCTATTACCTCTTGATAAAATTTAATGGTAAATTGAAAGACAGGAAAGCTTTCAGTCTTTTTTGCTTTTCATAAAAAAAAAAACTGTTAACTTGTAAAATAGACAAGATATATGTATGAAAGCAGAGAAAGTGGGTTTTTGCCTAATAATATAGTATTTATTACATTAGATGCTGAGGGCTGCAACAGAGTTACTTGAGGGGAACATGTGGCCCGCGGGCCGCAGGTTGTGCATCCTTGTGTCGTAGACAGTGATGTCATCCGATTAGTGATTTCCGGCGACAACCGCAGTTGTTCCTTCCTACCGTCACCAAACTGAACTGTTGCACCGATATGTGGCTGAATTTTAGGATGGGAGAAAGAGGTGCGATTATATTTCATTTTCCTCTCTTCTCTTTCTTTCAGCCAATTTTTATATCACCCCCTCCTCCACTTCGCCACTCCTTTCTTTGTCAACACTGTTTCTCCTTCCTTTCTCCTTTCCGTTTCTCCCTCCTCTCACTCCTTTCTCTTTTCCGTCACTCCTTCCCTTTCTTCATTTCTCCCTTTTGTCTCTCTTTCTTGCCAACGTAACCCCAATATTCAAAAAGGGCAACAGAGCCCAACCAGAAAACTACCGCCCAGTTAGTTTAACATCGGTGGGTTGCAAATTGCTCGAAACTATTATCAGAGACAAGTTTGTGAAACACTTAGAAACAAACAATCTCATCAAAGATTCACAACATGGTTTTCGTAATAATCGCTCTTGCCTCACGAATCTGCTGGACTTTTTCAATGATATACTGAATATGTATTATGAGACTAAATCTGTTGATGTGGTCTACCTAGATTTTCAAAAGGCCTTTGACAAAGTTCCACACAAAAGACTCCTTCAGAAGCTAAAGGCACATGGTTTCAGCGGCAATGTTCTTGGTTGGGTAGAAAATTGGCTCTCTGGACGAAAGCAAAGAGTTGTAATTAATGGAAAAGAGTCAGACTGGATAAACGTTACAAGTGGAGTGCCACAGGGTTCCGTGTTAGGTCCTATTCTTTTCTTAATATATGTAAATGATATTGACGAAAGACTGTGTTGTAAGATTTCAAAATTTGCTGATGATACTAAAACAGGTAACAGAGCAGATACAGTGCTGCAAAGGCAAGCAATTCAGAGAGATCTTGATCAGCTGTTTAACTGGGCCCAAGTTTGGCAAATGGATTTTAATATTAATAAATGCAAAGTACTAAACATTGGCAGTAAAAATGTAAGAGCTAGTTATAGCATGAATAATGTCTAACTTGATAGGGTAAACCACGAAAAAGACTTAGGAGTTATAATAACAGACGATCTGAAACCAAGCAAACAATGTACAGAAGCAGTGAAAAAGGTCAACAAATTGATTGGATTCATAGGCAGTGCATTTGAATATAAGTCCGATAATACCATCCTCACTTTGTTTAATTCCTTAGTACGCCCGCACTTGGAGTACTGCGTTCAGTTTTGGTCACCATATTATAAAAAGGATATGGAAAAGCTTGAAAGAGTGCAGCGAAGGATGACAAAAATGATACCTAGATTGAGAAATAAACCGTACGAGGAACGTTTAGAAGCCTTGAATCTCTTTACCTTAACTAAACGGAGGATACGAGGAGATTTAATTTAAGTATTCAAAATATTTAAAGGACAAGATAACATGGCTGTCAATAAATACTTCACAGTTGATCACTCGAATTATACTAGAGGCAATGGGCATAAAATAATTGGCAAACGATTCCAGTCACATGAAGCTAAGCATTTCTTCTTCAATAGAGTTGTAAATATATGGAATAAATTGCCCTCCAATGTAGTAAACTGTAATACAGTACTAACCTTTAAAGGTCGCCTGGATAAATATTTGTCATCTAACCTCCAGCTTACTATGTTTACTCCCGAATAAAATACTTGTATATATTTTTATTTTATTCTAGTCTTTTAGAGCCTGGATCAATTTACTAAATGCAAATATATGCACGATGATAATGTTTTAAGTTTCTTCCAGCAGAGCCCAACTGAGACCACAGGATCACTATATTTACGTGTATCTGTAACTTTTGAATTCCTGTAGAGTCCAACTGAGACCACGTGATTATTAGCTATATTCACGTGTATCTGTTTCTTTTGAATTCCCGCAGAGTCCAACTGAGACCACGGGATTACTGTATTCACTTTGTTATGTCTACAGAGTCTCATCGTCCGCAGACGCCCCGTTAACTCAGTGTACCCATACATAGTGTCATGCGTTATTTACTTATTCGATTATTCATTGTACTTTACTACTTTCTCTTTCAGGTTATTCATACTGGTAGCTTATAGATAATGTATTATATAATGAAGCTTTTCCTTTTCAGTCTTTCCTATAAAATTTCCATGTCAGTTTTTCCATGCTGCATGGTGGTCTTTCTCACTTTTTCTTGCCAGTTTTGGTTGGAGGGTTTGGAGGTGGGGGGAGTCTTCTTGCTTTACTCCTTATCCTTCAGCATGTAGAATTAGATCTTGTAGTCATAGTCTACTCTGTAACAAACAGCCTCGAAATGACCGTAAGGTCTGTTGCTTTTGCTTTCCTATGTACTCCTATGTACTCCTTCCCTTCAATCCTTTCTCTCTTTCGTCTCTCCTTCCTTTCCTTCCTTTCGTCTCTTCATCATTTCCTTCCTTTTTCGGCTCTTTTTCCTTTGTTTCTCTTCTCCCTCTCGTCTCTCCTTCGTTTCTCCCTTTCGTCTCTCCCTCCTTTCCTTGTCTCTCCTTCCTTTCCTTATCTCTCCTTCCTTTCTTTCTTTTCTTCCGTTCGTCTGTCCTTCTCTTCTTTCCTTTCTTTCGTCTCTCCTTCCCTTTCCTTCCATTATCTATCTCGCTTCTCCCTCCTTTCCTTCCTTTCTCCCTTTCTTCCACCTTCCCTTCTTCATTCCTTCTCCTTTTCCTTCCCTTTCTTTCTCCCTACCTCTCTTCTTCCTTAGCTTCCATTCTCCCCTTCGTGTCCTGTCTTTCCGCCTTCTTTTGCCTTCGACTCTCCTTTCTTTCCTTTCCTTCTTTCTCTCTCCTGTTTCCTTAATTTCTTCCTTTTACCCCTTTCGTCTGTCTGTTTCTCTCTCTCTCTCTCTATGCTACACTGCCTTATTTTCCCCACAGCCATCATTCTCTCTGTGTACTCTATCCCTTTTTACATTGCTCAGTTTCCACATCTCTTTTCTTCATTATCTCTACTTTGGCATTACCCTCGTCCTCTTTCCCCCCTTCCCTGCCTCTGCCCTCTTCCCCTTTCCCTCATTAACTCCCTCCACATTCCCACTTCCTTGCTTTCCTTCCCCTCCCACTTCTTCCATCTTTCCTTTCCCTCCTCCCTCTCCCCTTTCTCCACACTCGTCTCCTCCTTTCTTCCTTATTTTCCAACTTTTTTTCATTCTTTCTCTCATGTTTTCCGTTTTCCTCTCTTGGTTCATTTCCTTATCGTCTCTTCCCCCGTCTCTCCACTCATCCATCCATTCTCTCTCCTCTAGTTTACCAGTCCTCATCATCCCCGTCTCAGTCCTTCTTCCCCGCCCCACACCTTCTCTTCTCCCCCACTCATTCTTCCATTATTTTTTTCTTTTTCCCTCTTCTCTTCCTCCCATTCTGTAGACATTATTGTTTTCCCCTTTTCAGTTCTCCTTCTTTCCTCTCCTCCTTCATTCTTCCGCTTTCCCATCTTACAGTCTGCGTCCCTACTCTCCTTTCTGTCTCCAGCTAACCCACCAACCCTCATCCCTCTCTCCTTTAGTCCTCCTCTCCATCGTCTGTGTTCCTTTTCCTCACTCTGCCCCTTCCCCTTCTTTCCACTCACTTTGCCTGTTTTAATCTCTTCTTTCCGCAGTTTACCATTCAGCATCCACAATCCCCTGCCCCGCCAGTGTTCCTTCCATTTTCTCTCCTCTCACCTCTCCTTCTCCTTTCTTCCCTCTATCTGTTCTTCCACTTGTCTTATCTCCATCACTTCTCACTCCTTTATCTTTCACCTCTCCTCCTTCCCTCTCCTTCGCCGTCTTCCATCTGCCATGCCTCCCTCCCTTCTCCCTCCTTCTCCTTTTGCTTCTCTTCCTCATCCCTCTTCCTCCCTTTCTCCTATCCATCCTGCCTCCCACTTTTCTCCTCTCACCTCTCCTCCCTCCATGTCCCTTTATTTCCATTTACCCTGCCTGCTACCTTCTTTCTCACCCTCACCTCCTCTCCCTTCCTTCTACCATCTATCCTGTCTTTCTCCCTTTTCTCTCAAACCCCCCTTCCCAACATCTTCTCCCTGCCAATATGTCTCCCAACGCCAAATTCAGGGACAATTGTATTTGGCCGTGAACTTGTTGTTTATGATATGGCTGGCGGAAATTTGACCAAACCTCGTCCCCCTCCCTTTTCAAACCTCAACCCCGCCTCCAGCCTCATCCCCCGACCCCCACCTCTAAACCCCTCTCCCTCCCCTTACGTATGCCCATTGCCCAACCAGTTTGAAATTTTGTCTGTTTCGTGAAGGTAGGTAGCTTGCGGCCATCTTTTTTCTTAATCATCATTGGTATTATTATTTTCATTATTATTATTATTATTATTATTATTATTATTATTATCATTGTTGTTGTTGTTGTTGTTGTTGTTGTTGTTGTCGCTGTTTTTGTTATTATTATTGTTATTATAGCCAATGTCATCGTAGTTGTTACCATCATCATCATCATCATTATCATCGTCATCGCCATCGTCATCGTCGTGGGACTAGGCTAACATTTTGTCTGCTGAGGATAAAAAGACAGGTTTCTTCGTCAGCATCATCATCACCATCGTCCTTCTCCTGTCCTACCCCTCAAAACGTTCTCCAAGCTGAACAACAACAACAAAACCACAACAACAACAAAATCAGCAACAACAATAATAACAAAAAAAATAATAACAATAACAACAACCTCTACATCAGGATATGCCAGCACGCGATGCTTTCATATAATGCGTCTCACAATGCAGGTAACAAAACCACTGCACATTTTCTTAATGAGTGGGGAAGTTTGGTGCAATCAGGTGAGAGGTATTAAGAATTCTTAATTTACACGAAAGAAAAAAAATATGAAGAGGAATATGCTTGAAAATTTTAGAAATGAAATAGGTGAAAAACTTGAAAATTGTCTCACCCCAAGAGTGCCCAGTAAAAGAAAGGAAAACTGAGATCCTTTCATTTCTGGTGGCTTGGCTTTGTGCATTTGACGCAATGGGAAGTGGACAGATGACTGGAGATAACTGTTTCGGGGTTGGGCGGTTACATGTAAATGTCTGAGGTAATCGGTTAGCACCTGCATGTGAGAGTTGGATGGGCAGAAAAAGGGGAAGTATTTTCGCTGGCATCGGGTGTTTCCTCATTCCCCTCCCTCACCGCTTTTATTTTGCAGAGTTCGTGCTCATATCACAATGCATGTTATGAAAGCAACTCAGCTCTTCTATTAGGAAGCTGACTGGACAGACAGAGGTTGTATTTTCTCTGGTTTTAGGGACGTTTTCATTGTCCTTCGTCACCTTGTTATTTTGTTTACTACTCCTAGGTGCTGGAGAGGGACGCCTTCTTGTACAGGCACTGATATAACCGTGTGGCTCAGTGCCTGGCTCATACACATCTTTCTACCATTTCTCTATCTCTCGATAGGAGGATGGTGGACTGCAGGGGAACTTATACCTGTTGTCTACGAGGTTCAAAATTCACACAGGCCTGAGGTTGTAGCTACTACTAATAATTTACACATTAGTATCCTCATGTCATGCTCTAAACTACTTGAATCCGACAAAGTGTTGTAAAATTTATTCCTGTTCTCTCAGCCAGTTTTGTTCAGAGTAAGGAAGACTTGGTCCTGGAGAGCTTAGGTGTAATCTACATTAACCTCTTCATCAATAAAGGTCTGTCCAAGCTGAGTACTCGCTTGTAATTAGCAAGGAAAAGAATACAAAAAATCGTAATTGGATTGTTTTTGTTAACCCAGGCTCATATGAAACATGAACCCAGTGGACTGCGGACTGAAGTTGTTTTCCTCTTGCAGTCTGCCATCCTCATTTCAAGGGACATGGAAGAAGCTGAAGAATGATTATGTTGGGTGACGCCCGGTTATGTCGGTGCCACAACATGAAAGGGTCCTTTTCCAGCACAACTCATCGGGTTAAAGTGGTTCATGCAAATGTGTCAGTAATTTCCCATTTACATTATTCGGTGACGTCTTTTCATAATATGTTCTTGGTATCTTTAGGCGACTTTATATTGGCATTGGAGATTACATATATCCATTAACTCCTCCGGTACGAGGGATCCTTCCTAAGTTCTGTGAAATAGCAGTGGCCTGATTACAAAGTAAAATACGCCACCTTAACTAAGAATTTAAGGAAAAATCATAAATGACACGTAAGAGAAAGTCAAATGGACGCATTCAAGCGATGAGGGCAGCTTCAGAAGGCAGTCCATTGGGTTTACGTTGAGATGAACTTCGGGTAACAATGAAAACAACAGCAACAATAGCTGCAACATCAAGCAGTGTTCAGGAAGTCCTGACGCTGAATCAGAGGTGGTACAATATCTATGGCAGCTGGAATCCGGCCTATGGAGTGAGTGTGTGGATAGACGTGCGTTGCTCGCCCACGCTAAATATAGCACCTTATGGCACACGTCGTTTTATTATTTCGTATATGTTCGTTGTCACATTTCGGCCCTGTTTGTTGTATATTTTTGGTCTTGACTTTCATGTAATTCGTCCACGCCGTTCATATAGTTTCGTCCTTCCTCCACATATCTTAGTTTCTTTTGCTTTCACACACCCAGTTTTGTTCATGTTCACACATTCAGTTTTGTTCACGTTCACACATTCAGTTTTGTTCACTTTCACACGCCTAGTTTCATTTACTTTCACACAGCCAAGACATAATCCCCTTTCCATTTTAACCAACAGTCCAATGTAGGCAGAGATTCATTGGGATTTTTATGCATTTTCCAATTCCGTACAGATCTGGCGGATGGAAGGAATTAGACAAGGAGGGCCGTAATCAGCTTGTTCCCTGACAGAACTGTCTTTTCGACATTTATCAGGTTGTTGCAGGGACATCAAGGGCCAGGAAGACCCACCACCAGAATGCTGCCTCCTTGTCGTCACCCTACAAACTTTTTCGGCAGCATTTTTTTTGTATGCATCCATAACCAGTTCCCTTGGTCCAGTAATTCACCCTCGACACAAAAGTGTAGGTGTTCTCTGTCCAGAAAGTCGTATTCTAAGGGGTTTCGAAGAGTAAGTAACACCTCTACCCGAGCAATTTATTTTACCCTTCTATTTCCTCTTACATGGTACTGATGCAATTTACGACGGTATGACGCTACAGTATATATATAGCACACAAGAAAATTCTGGGGTGCAGTATAATAAAATCGCTAAGCAAGATGTGGAAAGCATCCTCCTATGCCACTTACCTTACGACCAAACTTATATTTGTGCACCCGATGCCCGTTCCCAAGGTAGCAGATTCTAACAACACCTCAACAGCTCTCACACGTCATCCGTCAAATATGCATTCACACCCAACCTTCTTGCGGAACACGGTTGGGATACCATATTCAGATCTTTATATATACAAACAAGAAAAAAAGAAGGAGAACCAACGGCCGACAGTCTCAAGATCTTGTCCTTCCCAGTGTAAAAGAATTAAAAAAAATAATAATGGTTCGTTGATATCAAGATGCCTAGACAAACTGTGCTTAACAGACTCGGGATGATAGACAGTGGGAAAACCAGAATGGAAAAAGTTCCAGCTTTGATCAGCTGTGAAAATAAAAGACTAACAGTATCAAATCTCTTGTTTTAGATAACTGAACAGAATAGAGGTAGGAGTTTATAGCAAAGCAGGTGATGCATACCCATCACCATATTCGAGAGGGAATGCAAACAAAGATTTAAGAAAAAACAGGTACAGCACCATGGTAGTAGCCTACAGACTTATGTGAAAAGATACAATACGGTGAAGAGAATGACACTGAATTCATGGAGAGGGAAAGATTATTTAATGTGGAGATATGTTTTAATCTTCAGCCTGTTTACAAGTACTTTGTGTGGTGACCCCCCCCCCCCCACTCCTCGCCACACACACATAGAGAGCTGGATTTGACACTGGGACGAGTAAGGCTCTGGTGCAGTAAGAATGTACAGAGCGGGTTCGATACACACAGTCTCTACAAAGATTTATTTTGCAACAGACATGATAAATAAGGTAAATGTTCTGTTAGGCGAATGGTTAGAAAAAGAAACACCACTGTTTTGTTATGTCAGATGTAAGCGTATGATCCCGTAGAAGATTGTGGCGTTTTAAAGAATGGAGAAATTTGATTATGGGTCACAAAAAATAAAAACACCAATACTTCTTGTGCCCCCCAAATTAAAAATTAATCAGAAATTTGTTGCATCAAAACCTCATCCTGTGGTTATGCCGTATATTGTGTTAAAGACAGAGAAACAAGTGAAAAAATACCTATATACTGTAATGTCCAGCTTTCACACACTTGTCATGGGCGGACAGCTCTGCTATACCAGTCCAGGTGTGTTTCACAGGTCCAAAAAGGATAATTGACCCGCAGGGGTCGCTGAACGCCAGCCTGTTTAACCGGACAAGTGGCCCGCCTCCACCTAATGTTTCACGCATCGGTATAGGTGTAGAAAGATCTGGAGCAGAGGCTAAGGAGTGCATGTTGAAACTGTAGTAATGAGGAAAAAATAAAATGAATGTAATTGCTGCCAGGGAAAGGGTGCTGACTGGTGTGATGTCTGGTGAGGTTATACTTGAGAGGCGGGTTCGAGAATGATCCAGGGTCGAATATTGATCATGATCCTACTGTGTTGAGTGCATGACCAGTGGGCCTGAAGAAGATTTGTGGGATTATCCTGTGATGAGTTGCTTTTCAAGATGAGGCTGAATATCATTTGTGATTTTTAACCCTTTGTGGTTTTGTCCTAAGGTGGCCTGAAATAGACTGACTGTGGTGAACCCGTCTTGGTGATGAGGCTGAGCAGCAAGTGTAGTTACTACATAGAAGTTCGCCGATCCTTGGGGTACTAATTTAATATATAGGTAATTATGACCGATAGCTTAAAGCTAGACCTGGACTAGAAGACACTTTCTCCTTGCTGGATGGTAGGCATTGTTTTTTTCCTGATCCCACTTGCTGTGGCTGTACCGGGTGTTCTGCACCACTACCGTGGTCGTCATTATCATATGAGGAAACTGAGCCACTTGAACTTTCGTTTTCAGATTCGAGGTGCTGGCTCCTGTGGATGTGGAACAGCAAGAAATTATGTCAACTACCCTTATCTAATACGTACTCGTTTTGTAGCTCTGGAAAAGACAGACTTCTCGATTGTGCCACAATTTGCCTCATAGGAAGCTGGTATTAGTACTCTAGGAAATCGTATTCATGCAATCTTATCAGGTTGTCTACTACTTCTTCCATATCGATTTATTTTGCATAGTGAGCCTATTTTCTGAAATATCTTTGTCTTTTAAATATCGACTTAGGGTACATTCATAGCATAAATGAGAATTATTGTGCTGTAGGGAGAACAAAAACGAAAACGGATAGTAAGAGGAGCTAAGGAGCCTTTCTTACGAATAAAAATGCGATCATAAGAGTTTTGGGGTTTATCTCCTGATTAACGTCTCGTCAGTGGCATGGACTGAGGCAGGGAGCCTTCCCTCCGAACTGTCAGTTACTACCTCCAAATTATATTTTTTGTGAGCCTATGTAGCATCATTGATTACAGTGGATAAAAAACATATTTTGTAACTCTTTCACTTCACTGATTGTGCATTGTATTCACACCGCCGTCAGACTATTTCTTCAGCCAAGGAAGGACCTCGCTAACTCAAAGGCTTAAGCACATCAACTGCACTGACATTACTCCGCCAAGCTTTGAGATTACGATGGCTTTTTACCTTTGTGAAAAATTCGAAGAAATGGAGGAAGACACCGTGAAATGTAATAATATTTGTTGCAGTATGTGGGTTACACGCAACAAGCCATTTTTTTAAATTTACTGTATGCTTCAGCACTTTCAGTATTGCGACGACGTTATAAAGAGAGTTTGTGTTGTACTTGGTGTTGGTAATGGTTGTTATTAAAAACTCCACACTCTGTAGAATTCTTATCAATGTTGTAGT
>JAGKTI010015259.1:0-20708 GCA_018397915.1 Birgus latro | reverse complement strand
ATAGGGATCATTTCAATGGATGAAAACAGTGGAAAAATCCGGGGAAGATTTACTTATCGCAGAGCGGCTGAGCAGATGACACGAGAGGGTAATGGAGGGGAGGTATGGAGGGGAGTTTAGAATGGGGGAAAATGGCTAAATTGTCAACAATGGATGGGAGTATTGATGACATTAGCAGCTCTGACTATGGTTGGACATTGGCAGTGCTGATAGATGATACAAGTCTCCACCCGAAAGCCCGGGGGAATTAAAAATAACAGTCACTCAAGTGACGGCCCACGGTAGGATCCATTGCACCCGACCGTCACGAAAGTCACGACCCGTGGTTAAGGGGTTAAAAAGGAAGAGGGCTTCAAAAGGTACGATCACCTACCCATTCCCGAATCTTGCCCCCCCCCCCCTTTTTTTTAAGTTTCTGCCCCGAATCGTGCTAAGTATGTTTTTTCACTATACTAGGAATAATTTAGATTGCACTAAATGTTCCGAACTCTCTGGCTCAGATTCTTGCAGCTACTCTTGGTGCCTTGCTCAAAAACCTGTCTATCAACTTTATTTGATCCTCCTTCCCTCCTTTTTTCCGCTCTGGTGGGTCTGTAACTGTTTCCTTTACTGAAAAGGTATATATCTTCAACCAGACTTTCTCCTCCAGCTTCACTTTGAATGCTTCCGGTGTTTTTCCTGCATCTCGTTCTCCATCTGACTTCGTCATGACTAACACTGAAATGTGTTCAATCGATGATTTTTTTGCCTCACTGGCCTCACTGCTGATAAGATGTATGGCTGAGGGGAGGTCCTTCCTGCTGTTCTCAAGAACTGTGCTTCTGCGTAGACAAACACTTTCGTTTCTGTCAACTTCTGCCTTTCTTACTTGTTGAAAGGTTGTTTTCAGTCAGCCGGTTTTGAAGAAGGGTGACCGTTCCAAACCCTCTACCAATCGCCCAAATGCTTTTACATATTGTATTTTGAAAATTTCGACTCCATTCTCAAAATAATGGAACATCTTTCCTAGCATACCCTTTATTCCGACTGTCAGTACTGGTTCTACCACAGATGTTTCACTGGTAATCTTCTCACCTTCCTTTCACATTATTGATCGTCTTCGTTTTGGTAATTTGTCGAAAACTTCAGCCATTGCACTTAGCATCACAAAGGCTTTCAATTGAGTATGGCATATATTATTTAATTTCCAAACTGCTCTCTTACGATGATGTCCTCCTCTCTGTGCCGACATGTCTAGCTTCCTTTCTGGTCGTATTGCAGCTGCTGTTGTAATTGTTCATCTCCTAGACCTATCAATACTAGTGTTCCTCAAGGTTCTGTCTTGTCACCAACGCTCTTCCTTCCTTTCGTCACTGATTTTTTGGGCTGCGTATCTATCCGTACACGATGACTCCTCCCTTCATCTCTTCATCTTATCCTCACAGCGCCCATCACAGGAGTTACTTCAACTGACCAAAATCTTCTGCAGGTGCATCCTTTAATACTCAGCAATATGCAACTCAATCCTTCGTTACCTCTAAATTTTGTAAGATTACCATTCTCCTAAGACCTATTATGGAATGACCAAATTATCTCTTGCAATATTTGCCAAGTTCACTCCATCCCTTTTTTACCCTCACACAGCTGCTGGTTTTGTATCGGGATTTTATTCGTTCTTATGTGGAGTACAACTCCCATGTGTGGAGGGGCTCCTCATATACATTTCTTCTAAATAGAGTGAATTCATAGGTGATTTGTCTCATCAGCTCTCCTCCACCCACTGACCTTCTTAAACATCACTCTTTTCGCCGTACTTTTGGGTCTTTATCTCTCTGATATCCGTACTTCAATTGTCATTGCTTTTTTGAGCTGTCTGTTTGCATATGTCCTACAGTATTGAGGGTGTGTAGCACCCCACTGACATAGCACACTCTCCTTTTCTGTCCAACTCTCTAACGCAAGAGTAAACTGACACTCTTAATACTTCATGTCTGCAACAGGTCAGCACTGGAATTGTCTTCCTTAGTCTGAGTTTCCCTCTACTTATGACCTCCATTGTTTTAAGCGCAGTGTTTACAGGTATCTCAAAATGAACAGACCTTGAACTTGGCTCTCTTGTATCTGTATTTTCTTGGAGAGAACGGCTCACTGCATGTCTCAACACTTTTTTCCTTCTTCGCTGCATAGAAAAAAAAAGAAGTCATATCTCATCAACAACACAACTCTTCCCGTGTATCGTCCACATGGGTTCGTACCCGACCTTACACAATTCACTTCCTGCCACTCCACTCCATAGAGCTTCAGCTTTGCTTCACACAATGACATATTCCTGTACTCTGAAACACATTCACCACTTTCACTCTATCACAGTCCTCATTCACGCCTCTCATATTCTACACGGCCAGTGGAACCTGCCCTCTTTTCCCTGTCCGTTAGCAATCACTGAACCCCCAAAGGTTCTCTGCAATTTTGCCAATGAGTAACAATAGTGGGTGGGGGATCGCTAATCCCTGCCAACCCCCTTCCTTTTGCGTAGGCCCTGCTGGTCTTGAGAAAATATGAGTCCGATCAGTGGGGGGGAAAAAAAGGATGATAATACACAATTCAGCTCAAAGGGACACTCAGAAAATGCAACAATCATGCTCAGTGGTTGGTCTATTGGCCGAACATTTGATTTTGCTCTGTGACCTTGACTTCGACAGATTGCTCTCTAATGCGAATTCTTCTTTTATGCCCGACCCTTAACGGTTCCAGTAAGTATATTCCAAGTCAGTCAGTTCTGTTGAATTGATCTTTCCCTGTTACCTTGAATTATTACTTTTCCCTCTTACCGCGTCCTTAACTGGTTCTTCGCCGAGGCGGTGGCTGAACAGGTGTAGAGAGGCGGCCTGCAGTCTAAATGGGCCCAGGTTCGAATCTCGGCTGGGGCAGGGAACAGTTTAAGGATCTGAATTTCATAAAAGCAGACTTTCCTTATCTACCAGAAGACCCGCCGACATGTCCTAAAAATGCTCCCGGTAATAACAGTACGATCGCCCAAAGAAGTGATGACCCGATTCCCAGTACCTTTCTTTCAGAAAGTGGTATCTGGCAACTGTCACGGCCATGTTATATTTCTATATTGCACACCGGAAAGAGCAGTATTTGGGTAAACAACACCAAAAAGAAATATATTAGTGTTTTTACCGTGTATATCTCGCATTACGGAAGAGGAAACCACAATACACTAAAGTTGAGGCTTAGCAGTACGAAAGAATGTGAAACGCACTCCCTATCGCTCAACGGTTACAGGGTTCTCTCTCGTAATATTTATTTTCCATTCAAAATCAACAATACTGAAGGAAATATGTCCCATAAAATAAAACCCGCAGATAATCGTAATTTCGAAATCATCAGTGCCATCAAATCAGAAAAATAAACATCTAAAGATATATTATTATCCACATTTCTCTATGCGGGATGATATTCACGCGGGTAAACCCGCAAGTGCTGAAAGCCTGAAAACAAGCTTGATCGTCAACAAGAAACTACAGCCTAGCGGTGCATGCAGATTATTGCTCTTTATTTAGCAAATATTCCAGTAAGACAGATATACTGGCACCTTGACAGTTAACAGATAGATAAGCGATATAGAGGTAGAACATTGGAAATTTGTTACTGGAGCCCCTCGTAGCACAAGACCAAGACAGACGGATTAATGCGTGTGCCCAAGAACAACTACTTACCACTTGTGTTGCTGTCAAGAAGCAAATTAATCTGCCGGCATTCAGTGACGTTAGTGAAACCAGTGCAATCATAAGTGGAAAACTGGTCATTTTTATTCACACGAAATTCCAACGTTATAAAACATGTAGGGCAGTTGCATGGAAGAACTAAAGAGGGAGAGGTTGATAGTCAAAAGCATGAATGCGACAATGAACATAATTAAAACCCAAAACATTATATTAAAAATAAGGGAGAGGGGCGGAACTGTGACAAAGGTCGAAACACCCGCTCTCTCCCCTCGCGTGGTAATGACTGACTAGTGACGCAGTAACGCTGACGGAAGGCCTGCCGTGCACTGTTGCCAAAGGAAAAATTATTGAAATCCGCTAAATTAGTCTCAGATTCGGTAAAAATCCGCCAGTCTGAGAGAAATTAACCAAAAAAATGGGCAAGACCCCCCCAAAAAATGGGCAAGACCTGTAAAAAAAAAGAGCTAGAGAAATGTAATAATTTTATACCAGCTAAACTGCTTTTGAAATCTCTAAATTTAGCGGGAAAATCGCTTCATTGGTAACTGCTGGCATGATTCGTGAAAACGTGCCAGATGTCACTATTTATTTATTTTTTGATTGATCTAGTAAAAAAAAAAAAAGACTAAACTTATCTGGTATTTTCACAAATTTTTTTTTTTTTATACCATAAATAATGTTTGCCGGGCAGGCAAAGACTGTTTCCGTCTCCTAAATGAATGTTGCCAGACTCAGGGAGTTTTATCCGAAACTTGATGAAAGCGAGTCATGACTTCTTTGGGCGATTGTACACTAGTCCTGTATGGACGGTGGGTGTTAGCGCCGAAATGGTGACATGTGGAGGGGTAGGACTACTGGGCCTTGGGATAGGCCACTTCCCCCGAGAAATAGGCCCTGAAGCCTTTGCCCAGAGTCGGACACACACACACACACACACACACACACACAAAGTCAAATCCTTTTATCCTTGCTTTACCATAAACCTTTCTAGAAAGTTTCGTGTAAATCGGATAAAAACTGTTTAAGATGGCATTGCCATTTGACCCTGGCATTCGACATACTGTTTTAGACCGCTAGATACATTCCTTGGGTTATCGTCAACATTTCCACCGAGTTTGTTCCAGATCAGATCACACATTTTATATTGTTGCTACACTGACACAGAGATTAAACTCTGACCTTGTCCAGTGACCTTGACCTTGATCATACCCTGAACAATGGCACAAAATTTGGTGTAAATCAGATAAAAACTTAAGTTTACTTAGCCATATGAGCTTGACCTTTCATCTAATAAACTGGAAAACAGTAGGTCAACTGCTCGGCTAATCCTCAACCCATCCACTATGTTTGATCTCAAAAAGCAACTGTTTAAGTTACTTTGATCACACACACAGACACACGGGTTGAAATATGACCTTGCCGTGTAATATTCACCTTTGCCTGATTGCACACAAGATCCAACCCCTTTGTTACGGCAGGACATAACTTTCAACCCTGGTGCCAAACCTGGTCTAAATTAGTTATATATAAACTGTTTAAGCTGATTTTGTTGCGTCAAAGTCTGATTAGCCCTGACCTTGACGTTTGACCCAATGTTCTCAAAAACAATTGAATATCCCCTTCACAGTCCAACTATGTATCCACAAAATATGGTAAAAATAGGATGAAAGCTGCTTCACTTATTTTCTTTACACACACACACACACACACACACACACACACACACACACACACTCACGCACGCACGCACATTTAAGCACAAACATAACGCCCGCTCATGCTTCGCAAGCACGTGTAATTATTTATGTCCACTTATGAGAAAGGTGTGAGTAACATAAGCACATATATTTGTTTTATTGTAAAACTGAAAACTGAAGCCAAATCTAGAATTTCAGGGTAGTAAACAACTATTATAATATGTACTGCATAACTGATACCTAGCCTAGGACTCCCACATTCCAACACTTATAATATAGATTTTGCTATTCCATCCTCAAGAATGAATATGGTACTCTCGGACTGCTGTCGACTGGTGGCTACACAATACATGAATCGTCAAACATTCGCAGCCTTTGCTGAAAGCAGACGACTCTTCATCGAGTCATTGTAGTACCAAGCAAGGTAATAACAGGATATCTTAAGAAGGACAGACAAGGAGATATATGTTAAAAGGGTGGTAACCCAGAAATGTAATGAAAGCTGGAGGTAGAGGTTGAATTCGGAAATTGTCTGGAACTGGAAGCTATTTGAACGTCGTTCCAACGTACAGTACTGTACCTAAAGATGGCACACGAGAGAGTTGAAAGAGACGCATTGTGGCCATTATTACTATGATATGGGATGAAAAGAAGCTTTCAGGTTACGTGGATGAAGTTGCCTTTTTTTTTTTCGGTTCATTATCCCCCTTTCTGGGGATAGGTAGGGAGTTGAGAGACGTTTGAATTATTGGACAGCTCCACTGCCCTTTTCTAACAGTGTAACTACGTGAAGGCGTCAATCTTCAGCATTACCAAAGGAGTAAGAAATGTTACAAGTCAGTAGGAAGAACTGTGTCTATAGTGGTTCAGTCTGTTCATGGACGAGCTGATGAGAGAGGTAAGACATAAGGGTACAAAGGAGTATGAAGGAAAGCAAATAGCAACATACCTGTTGGCTGTTTGAGAAGGAAGAAGGGGAAGTTTATGGTATGCAAGAAGAGGGGAAGACTGCGAAGTAAACCAGTTGTCGTTTGTTGACATTACAATATTGGTCGTAGGCTCAGGAGGTAAAACCAGTAGCTAATATCTAGATTTTAACCCGAGGAATCCCATCGACGTATGGGTACGTCGTGATGTTTTGTCACAGATACACCCATCGACGTATTGCAATTGCAAGGGTCATAATTTGCACAATTTTCAAGTTTCATGGGTGATTTTTGGTACGCACATGTGGGAGACCTTCCTCTACGTGCTTGATAGCACGTAGAGGAAGGTCTCCCACACAGGGCAATTCACCTGTTAGCAGTAAGCTGGCCAGTAAAGGTATGTTGACCCACGATCTCTCCAATAACGAAATTCACGGTGAAAGTGATTCCTGAAGTGGAGGACAAAGAAATAAAGAAGCTAGAGCAAGAAAAAGGTGGTAATGTCATAAAGGAAGGTGCCATATGTGGATGTGTTTGGTGACTGAACAATGCTTCTATTGCCTATATAAATGTGTTGAAACCAATAAACTCTGTTACTACACATAAATTCGTACCAAATACATAAATAGATATGTAACTGAAAGTGGCCTGAATTAGGTAACCCTTCCATAGTTCATTTTCTTTAGCCAGGTACCCTGAAAAAGAAGGAAAATGTAAGGTTGCATGATACCTGTATCATGACACCTGTATCTCTATGAATTTTTTATGTTTCTCACCAAAAGCGAAGGTTTGAGCCAATAAAATTGTTTTCCAAAAATGCTCGGGATTTTGGGGTATCGTAGGTTGGAAATTGGTCAGGACGTGACGGGTTAAAAAATTTGTTATGAGAGGATGCTAGGCGTAAATGTAAGTGAATGCAAGGTTATGCTTTAGTGCCATAATTCTAAGTATAGTATTAGTTAGTATAAGCTAGTATTGTAAATATAATCTTAGGAGTACATAGGGGAGTACATAGGAAAGCAAACAGAAACAGACCTTATGGTCCTTTCGAGGCTGTTTGTTACAGAGTAGACTATGACTACAAGATCTAACTCTACATGCTGAAGGATAAGGATAGTAAAGCAAGAAGGCTCCCCCCACCTCCAAACCCTCCAGCCAAAACTGGCAAGAAAAAGTGAGAAAGACCACCATGCAGCATGGAAAAACTGACATGGAAATTTCATAGGAAAGACTGAAAAGGAAAAGCTACATTATATAATCCATTATCTATAAGCTACCAGTATGAATAACCTGAAAGAGAAAGTAGTAAAGTACAATGAATAATTGAATAAGTAAATAAAGCATGACACTATGTATGGGTACACTGAGTTGACGGGGCGTCTGCGGACGATGAGACTGTAGACATAACAACGTGAATACAGTAATCCCGTGGTCTCAGTTGGACTCTGCAGGAATTCAAAAGTTACAGATACACATAAATATAGTGATCCCATGGTCTCATTTGGGCTCTGCGGGAAGAAACTTAAAACATTATCACCGTGCATATATTTGCATTTAGTAAATTGATCCAGGCTCTAAAAGAGTAGAATAAAATAAAAATTTATACAAGTGTTTTATTCAGGAGTAAACATAGTAAGCTGGGGGTTAGACAACAAATATTTACCCAGGGACCTTTAAAGGTTAGTACTGTATTACAATTTACTACATTGGAGGGCAGTTTATTCCATATATTTACAACTCTATTGAAGAAGAAATGCTTAGCTTCATGTGAGTGGAATCGTTTGCCAATTATTTTATGTCCATTGCCTCTAGTATAATTCGAGTGATCAACTGTGAAGTATTTATTGACAGCCATGTTATCTTGTCCTTTGAATATTTTGAATACTTGAATTAAATCTCCTCGTATCCTCCGTTTAGTTAAGGTAAAGAGATTCAAGGCATCTAAACGTTCCTCGTATGGTTTATTTCTCAATCTAGGTATCATTTTTGTCATCCTTCGCTGCACTCTTTCAAGCTTTTCCATATCCTTTTTATAATATGGTGACCAAAACTGAATTCAGTACTCCAAGTGCGGGCGTACTAAGGAATTATACAAAGTGAGAATGATATTATCGGACTTATATTCAAATGCTCTGCCTATGAACCCAATCAATTTGTTGGCCTTTTTCACTGCTTCTGTACATTGTTTGCTTGGTTTCAAATCGTCTGTTATTATAACTCCTAAGTGTTTTTCGTGGTTTACCCTATCAAGTTGGACATTATTCATTCTATAACTAGCCCTTACATTTTTACTGCCAATGTTTAGTACTTTGCATTTATTAATATTAAAATCCATTTGCCAAACTTGGGCCCAGTTAAACAGCTGATCAAGATCTCTGAATTGCTTGCCTTTGCAGTACTGTATCTGCTCTGTTACCTATTTTAGTATCATCAGCAAATTTTGAAATCTTACAACACAATCCTTCGTCAATATCATTTACATATATTAAGAAAAGAATAGGACCTAACACAGAACCCTGTGGCACTCCACTTGTAACATTTATCCAGTCTGACTCTTTTACATTAATTACAACTCTTTGCTTTCGTCCAGACAGCCAATTTTCTACCCAACCAAGAACACTGCCGCTGAAACCATGTGCCTTTAGCTTCTGAAGGAGTCTTTTGTGTGGAACTTTGTCAAAGGCCTTTTGAAAATCTAGGTAGACCACATCAACAGATTTAGTCTCATCATACATAATCAGTATATCATTGAAAAAGTCCAGCAGATTCGTGAGGCAAGAGCGATTATTACGAAAACCATGTTGCGAATCTTTGATGAGATTGTTTGTTTCTAAGTGTTTCACAAACTTGTCTCTGATAATAGTTTCGAGCAATTTGCAAACCACCGATGTTAAACTAATTGGGCGGTAGTTTTCTGGTTGGGCTCTGTTGCCCTTTCTGAATATACGTTGGCAAGCATCCATTCACGTGGCTTAAGTCTTGTTGTAAATATAGTCTGTACAGTTCAGTTTAAGCCATTAAGTCATATATTTAAGGTTAGTCTTAGCTGATATAATGTGAGTATGATTCTAATATTGATAGGACTAAATCAAGAATTAGAACGAATGTGATTAGCTCCTATACATATGGACCAGCCGTTTCCCACGAAGGTATATAACCATGGAAGTTATAGTAGGAACCAACGATCGCAAATGTCTTCCTTCATGCTCTGTTCTGATTTACATGACAATGTTAACAGTGCTCCCCTTTTGGGCAATGTAGTGGTGAATTGGGAGTTGTCTGAGTTATGACTGTTGATGATAGTCGCTGGTGAAACGCGAAGTTTTTTTGTTACTGGCGCCGTGTTGCCAGGCATGTAAACCATAAACCGGCATGGAGATAGATTGTTCGGATTCTTATGTATTTTGGCTTCGTTATGATTAAAGTTCCTGTATGCCTATTACAAAAATTCTGAATAACGTAAGTAATTTTTCTATGTATGTCGAGTGCAAACGTATTTTTCGTATTCTTTAGAAACCTTAGAAAAGACATTAATGTTGCAAGTAATTAGTTAAAGTTTTAGCCAATTCCTAATACTGTGATAGTCAAGTATATAAAGCTTGGAGCAGCGCGAAACCGGCAGATGGCTGCTTCTCTCCTTATCGTTCGCAGGTTAGTGCTGAACTCACCCCCCCTTTCTTGTGTAATCCAAGTTCTCATATACGTGAGTTAAATTGGTGATATTTCCCCTGATCCCTCTAGTATTGAATAATGAGTTCGCTGCTTCTTTCCATATCGTTCACAGGTTGAGAGTTCTTCGAGTCCAGATGGACCGAAAGAGGCACTGTCTAACGTTTGTTCACACTGAATTCTCCCCTTTTCTTACTTCATGTAATCCAAGAGAATATCGGCTGGTCCATTTGAGTATTGTGTCTAGTTGTAAATAATTTTTTGAGTCATTGTACATATTTAGTCTTAAGAGAATATTCTTTGGTGGTAATCTTTCTAGGTTTCTTCCTGAAGGGTCTGTCAGAAACTGCGGGATTGATATATTCACGTGTATCTGTATCATGTGAATATTAATTTAGTTGTAAAGATTCATATTCTTAGAGTATAGATCCTGATTATACTTTGTCTATTTCGTGCCATTCACAGTTCGAAGAGTAATTTGTCTTTCAGTTCTTAATACCTGGTAAATCTTAGGTTAAGTCGCTTCGAGTTTGAATCTTGCTATCCTCTAAGGAGTGGTACAAACAGATTGAGTGGCCCACAAAGGTGCCGGCACTAATATCTACCTGCTCAAGCACTGCCAAATAAGATCATGCTACTCCATTTCCCATAATCTCCAAAGTGTCAATAAGATCACGCTACCCCATTTTCCATATTCTCTAAGGTTCTGATCGTTATCAATACACTGGTAGCACTAAAATTAACCCGTCACGTCCCAACCGATTTCCTACCTCCGATACTCCCCAGTCCCGAGCAATTTCGGAAAAAAGTTTTCTTGGCTCAAACCTTCGCTTTTGGTGAGAAACATCGAAAATTCAGAGAGAAATCGCCCTCCTGACCATATAAATGTTGCTATAGGTGACAAGTCAGCCTTACCTTTCATTCTCTCATGGTATCTGGCCTCAAAGAAAACGAACTATGGGAGGGTAAACTAATTCAAGACACTTTGAATTACATAGTTATTTATTTATTTGTTACGAATTTATGTGTAGTACAAGACTATATTGGTTTTCACACAATTATATAGGCAACAGAGGCATTGTTCAGTCACGAAACACATCCATATATGGCACCTACCTTTACGACATTACCACCTCATCACTTCTGTATGTTTCTTGCCCTAGCTTCTTAATTTCTTTGTCCTCCACCTCGGGAATCACTTTCACCATGAATTTCGTCATTGGAGAGACTGTGGGGCAACATGTCTACTGGCCAGGTCACTGCTAACTGGTGAATTGTCGAGTGTTGGGGGGAGGGGGGGAGGGGGGGGTAGGTGGGGCCAGGCAGTATCCCCGCTTGACAGCAGATAGAGGAAAGTCGCCCATATATGCCTACCAAAAATCACCCGTGAAACTTGAAAATTGTGCAAATTATGAACCTTGCAATTGCGTGACGTACCCGTACGTCGATGGGTCTGGCTGTGACAAAACGTATCGACGTACCCATACGTCGATGGGACACCTCGGGTTAACAGCATTACACTGGTGGCTAAAGCGGTGGGATAAGATATTGTTGTGGGATAGATGTTGTTACAGTTAATGAATGAATCGAGATAGAATCCCTCAATAACAGTACACTGGAGGCCCCACTTAATCTCGCAATATTTCTAGAATTAATGATTTTAAAGCTCCTGGAGGACAAGCAAAATTATTCTTTGCTGATAATAGAGTGAATATCGACATAGAAATACAACTTACAGTATGTATTTTGTGGCTACATCTAGTGATAGGGGGAGTAAGGTGGAAAGTAAGTTGGTAACAGAAATTAGGGGTCACATGTCAAGGAGAAAAGAGTGAGACAGAATAGAAATAAGATTTAACTTCCTCTCTTAACACCATGAGTTGGCAAGATAGTACGAAAATTCAAATTAAGGAGGAGGAGAAACTTTCACCTAGATTTACTCAGTTAGTGAACGAATTAGACGAGTTAGAAGCTCAACGGTCCCCCACGAATCCATTCTATCCTCTATCTTCTAACCCTCATCCAACAATGAGAGGAAAAGGGAGCCTCACAAAGCCTCACAATATTCCGATTCTGGAACTCCAGCAGTTACAGGGTATCGATGCAGCAGCACGTCTGGAAATGTTTTTTTGAATTAGTTGAATAATGTGATTCTGATGATGTGATGCGAATGCAGATTGCAAAGAGTAGAGTGATCCCTGAACCTGCCATTTTCATTCATAACAACCAGACAAAGCATCGAGTAGTCTCATGGTCAGCACTTCGAACGGAGTTTGCCATCAAAGTCAGTATTGATCGGGCTTGGCAAGAATTAGAATCAATGTGTAACTTGTCAGATTCAAATGGGACACTGGATTGCAGCAACAGGGGAAGGAATTGCCTCCAGCAAATAAGCCATTGGAGAGGATTGGGATAGATTTTACTGATACGATTGCAGGAGTCCAGGGTCACCGTTATCTTCTTACAGTAGTGGACCATTATAGACCATTCGTTAGGTTTTCCCCCCTCAAAACAAAACAATTCACACACATCACAGACAAACTCGGGCAGTATGTTGCAGACTATGGCACACCTCGCAGTATCGTCCTGGACAGTGGAGGCGAGTTCACCAACAAAGACTTTCAACGGTTCTGCCAGCGACACCAAATCACCCTCTACTACATGACCTCATATCATCCCCAAGGGAATGAAGTCACCGAGTGGATACATCGGACCCTGAAGTCAGTCCTTTCCACCTTATGTCAGGGCCACCCTCTTCGCTGGCCCCAACTGTTCCAGCCATATCAGAATGCCATGAATCAGGCGGTCCATACATCCACAGGACAGCAACCATATTTCGCCTTCTTCTCACGCCATCCACCTAGGCTGGTCGGTGCACCCTTACCCTCCATTGACGGTGAGGAAGACGAGATGGCTCTCATTCGGGAAACACACCGGAAGATGACGCGTAGGTATAGAGACATGGCTAATCGAAGGTGGAAGAATCAAGCTGTTGGGGTTGGAACCCTTATGTGGATTAAGAAGGAAACCGTGGCAAAGAGCTGCGGGACAAGTGAAGCTCTATTACGGAGGAGAAGAGTAGCTCTTAGAACCCCTGGAAGAAGCCTTTGAACCTGATTTGATGGATGAACAATTACCCCCCTGTGAGAGACGCCCTCCCTGGAGATTCATTGAAGAATGTTGAGTGTTTGAAGCTGGTTATTGCAGTATTAAGTTAAGAGATGAATAGGGAAATGTGTGCGGGTCGGACTGTCTGACTACTGACTGTGACAGTTTAGAGTTCAAAGAGTTTCATCTTGTGCCTAGAGTTAACTGGAGTTTGGGTTATGGGCGCAGCCCAATTCAGTGGGAATACTGGGATGCATTAATTCGAGGGAAAACATAGGAACCCTCTCAAGTTACAGTCAACACGGTCTAGGGTGGAACAGTGACTTCAGGACCAGACAGGAGCTCGTCATTTACTAGGTGGAGAGCTGGAAGCATAAGAATGAATGGATGGGAGCGTGAATGCGATTAGTTAGTAGGTTGTATGATTGGGAAGCGGCCCTGGGACGATCCTGTCAGCGAGAGTACGGGTCAATCCAGGTGAGACAACCCTGTTGCCACCCAGACAAGAGGTTGGCTGGGGCACATCTCTCCGCTGAATTTCAAGAGTTTATCGTGACAGAGAACCGACCCCCTGAGGTACGCGATTTTACTTGTGGACAAACAGATGCCACTTATTGGAGGAAGAGTCAGTGAAATCTTTATCTTATTCTAGAATTCCAAAAGATAAAAGAGATAAGTTCAGAGAGAGGTTTACAGTCAAATTTGGTCAGTCACATGTGCACACACGTCCCTAGGAAATGTAGATGAACGAATAGAATGTTTTTTTTTTTTTTTTAAAGGAGGAAGGACCCATGTAGTGCAATAATTTTAAGTATAGTATTAGTTAGTATAAGCTAGTATTGTAAATATAATCTTAAGCTTAAGTCTTGTTGTAAATATAGTCTGTACAGTTCATATTAAGCCGTTTAGTCTTAGCTGATATTCATAATGTGAGTATGATTCTAATATCGATAGGACTAAGTCGACAATTAGTACGAATGTGATTAACTTTTATACAGATGGGCCAGCCGTTTCCCACGGAGGCGTATAATCGCTAAAGTTTTAGTGGGAATCAACGATCGCAAATGTCTTCCTTCATACTCTGATCTAGAGATTTACATGACAATGTTAACAGTGCTCTCCTTTTGAACCATGTAGTTGTGAACTGGGAGTTGTCTGAGTTATGACTGTTGATGATAGTCATTGGTGAAACGCGAAGTTTTTTTTGTTATTGGCGCCATGTTGCCAGGCATGTAAGCCATAAACCGGCATGGAGATAGATTGTTCAGGTTCTTATTTGTTTTGGCTTCGTTATGATTAACGTTCCTGTACGCCTATTACAAAAATTTTAAACATCGTAAGTCATTTTTCTATGTATGTCGAGTGCAAACGTATTTTTCGTATTCTTTAGAAACCTTAGAAGAGACATTAATATTACAAATCTCGATACTGTGAGAGTCAAGTATATAAGGCTTGAAGCAGCGCGAAACCGACAGATCGCTGCTTCTCTCCAGATCGTTCACAGGTTATGCTGACCCCCCCCCCTCCTTCTTTCTTACTAGTGTAATCTAAGTCCTCATGTACGTTAGTGAGTTAAATTGGTGATATTTCCCCTGATCCCTCTTGTATTTAATAATGAGATCGTTGCTTCTCTTCATATCGTTCACAGGTCGAGCGTTCTTCGAGTCCAGAGGCACTGTCTAACGTCTGTTCACACTGAATTCCCACTTTTTCTTAGTTCATGTAATCCAAGAGAATATCGGCTGGTCCATCTGAACACTGTGTCTAGTTGTATATAATTTTTCTGAGTCATTGTACATATTTAGTCTTATGAGAATATTCTTTGATGGAAATCTTTCTAGGTTTCTTCCTGAAGGGTCTGTCAGAAACCGTGGGATTGATATATTCACGTGTATCTGTATCATTTGAATATTAATTTAGTTGTAAAGATTCATGTTCTTAGAGTATAGATCCTGATTATACTTTGTCTATTTCGTGTCATTCACAGTTCGAAGAGTAATTTGTCTTTCAGTTCTTAATACTTAGTAAATCTTAGGTTAAGTCGCTTCGAGTCTGAATCTTGCTCTCCTCTAAGGAGTGGTACAGACGAGATTGAGTGGCCCGCAAAGGACACTAATATCTACCTGCTCAAGCACTGTCAAATAAGATCTTGCTACTCCATTTCCCATAATATCCAAAATGTCAGTAAGATCACGCTACCCCATTTTTCATATTCTCTAAGGTTCTGATCGTTACACTGGTGACTCTTTATCAATACACTGGTAGCACTAAGATTAACAGCATTACAATGCAATGTAGTAATCAGATGAAAGCTAATAATATGTGAGTCAGATTGGAGAAGATTTGGAGAAAGTTATGTGTTTTACCTTTAGGGGTTTGGTCATACCAGTAGTTAAAACTCAGAAGCCAAAAGTCGTAGGATAGTCGAGGGAACAGAAGTATGGCGAGTTGAAAAGTGTGTGGCGTAAGATCGATGCCCTTAGGTGAAGACGGGTCTGTATAAAAGCACTTTGGTACCGACAGTGAAAAAGACGCGAAACATGGGATTTGAAACTCAAGTGCGCAAAATATTATGGAAGTGCTAGAAATGTAATGCTTTATCACTTCAACCTGCAAACATATATTTATTACTCTTCATATTCCCAAACAATAGAATTCATGTCGGAGAGACTTCACTGGAAAAGGCTTCCCAAAAGATGAATAAATTTGCTTTAAGATAGCAAGGATAATGCAATACTTTACTGGATAGGAGGGGTCAAGTTTTATGTGAGGTGAGCTGGTTCGACAAGGTGCGAAATGACAGGTTTGAGAAGGAGAGTGTGAAAATGATGCTGAGGTACAGAGATCTAAACGTCTACGGAGATGCTTGCCTGGAATAAAACAGGTAAGCACTGTTACCTAGTTAAATTGTAAATCATCAAGGCCTCAATGTGGAATTTTAAAACCGTATTAGTACTTACTGCTGCATACACAATCTAAGAGCCTCATCTGATTTAATGAAGTTGTTTTCTCCTGTTTTCGGGCCCTTCATTGCTGTGTGGTAAAAAAGATCAATTATAAAAAGCAATGGGGCTTGAACTGGGGTAGTTAGTGATCAAGTGATTAAAGATTGATCTCTGTCTGAAAGCACGCCATTTCGATCTCAGTTTGGGGCAGGGAACAGTAAGTTGACTCGAATTTCGATAACACAGACTTTAATCTTTCTCGCAACCCAGTGATAGGTCATAGAGGAGTTCCGAATAACACTATCGTGCCAGTCATGAATGAGACAGCAAGTGTTCAGTATGGATGGCAAATATTTATGTCGAAGTGGTGTAAATGGAAAGCCTGTACGTGGAAGACAACTGATGTCCCTCAAGGAACTGGTTGTCAAACTTATGTCCATCGTTTAAAAAAAAAAAAAAAAAGCACCCCGTCATCAGAAACGGCGTCTTAACACACGTCTGAAGTACACGTAATGTTCTCTTGTTTGAGTGTGAGTTTCTTGCTTGCACGAAGAGCTGATAATTATCTTCTTTTATTTTGTTATGCTAAGAGGCCAAAAAATGACTGTTCTTCTAATCGTGTCCCTGCTGTACAGACCCGTATACATCCTCTTAGGAAGAGACTTTGACTGGTGATTCGAGTAAAGGATACCGCCAGCTTCAAAACAGTACTAGGTGGAATTGCTAGAATCATAGCATAAGTGAGAAAATGGCGGTTTTCAAAATGGCCACCACCGGGGTCTTTCAGGAGTACAAAGGCTTACAATTTCTAGTAGAAATGTAGTACGTGGAAGACTATTATGCAGTTTTCAGGCACGTCCGACACGATGGTGCCTATAGGAAATTAATATGACCTTGCGTAGTACCCGAAATCCAAGATGGCAGCAATCCGGACCCTCCCCAAACCAAAAAGTCGTGGATCTTTTGAAAGAAACATTGTGACTGGATGATTTTTATGTTAATTTTGAGGTTTTCAGGCACTCCCGACACTTTAGTACCTTTAGTGATTCGACATCACCACATTTGATACCCAAAATTCAAGATGGCCACAAATAAGTAATGAAAACATAAACATAGAAAAGTATTTATTCAAAGACATTTCCCAGTCATACAGATGTCAATGCCATGTGAAGCTCATTTCACGAACATATGACTTAATCATGACTGAAAGATGTCATTTTCACTTTTTTTTGACAAACTGACTCCTGTTTATGACAAAAAATTAAACATTTGATACCCTTCTTTTTGCATCAACATCGCATCGAGCCACACTAACAAACGACTAGCATTCTTTGGGGGTATCGGATTCAGGCATTTTTCAGGTGGTCGTGTGTCACTGTCTTTCACCCATCCGTTTGTGGTAGTGTCTGTGGCAGGGTAGGTAACATCAAGAAGGCATAGAACTTTACGGACAGAGTAAAATGGTCTCCTGATGTGGCCACGAATTGTGCCTGAAGTTGGTGGCAGGGCTTCTAACAATTTTAGTGTCGGAGCTAGCAGTTGGACTTCCACCTGGAGCTGGTCGAATGTTCGCGATTCGGGTTTGCTCTTCGCGCCAGTCCACACCCGAATGAGATACTCCTCAGCTTTCATCAAGATCTCGTCAGTGAGAGTGTCAAACTGCAAATCAGCCAAGCAATGCTTTGGATCACATGACAGAGAGGCGTGTTTGGTACCTATCTTACTCACTGCATCATCTCCAGTCAATATATGTGCCTTCACGATGACTTTAGATAGTCCTACTCTCAGCTAATCTGCAAGAGTGTGTAGTGGTATATGATGCTGTCGCTCACCGCTACTGAACTCTTCCCACAGTTCTTGGGGGCCTCGCTTTCAAAAATATTGAACATAATGAAGTAGACTGCTACTGTGTCTGTGTCATTGGAAACTACTAGCAGCCTGCTACTTACCCGATCCACCTCCCAAGCATAGTGCATCACTGTGTGATCAGCAGCTTCTGCCACACCACATGTCAGCATGTCAGTAGGTTCTGTAGTTTCGGAAGGTGGTTGGGTGGACGGCCTTTCAGAGTGGAGAAACTCTGCTGACACAACACCATCATCCGTGACACATCCACCAAGCACAACATTCAACTTCACCATCTCAGGAGTCGAGACGAGATCGCGAACGAGACGCTGTAGCATAGTTCTGTTGACCGAGGAGATCCACAACTTGTTCATTTGTTGGGGTATTGGGACACCTGCAGTGAGCTCAGTGTGGTCAACAGATTCAACTCCACCAGCAAGATGTAGCCTTTCTTCACCCTTAACAGATGACTCTAAGTTGCTGTCAAACACAATATAGAGGCTGAACTTGGAACAAATAGAGTGGCCCGCTGATAGCACACAGTTGATTGCACTTTCAAATGTTCTAAATGAAGCCAGGTTTGGAAAGGAATTTATTTTCGACATGATGCCCAATATAACGGATGCATCTAAAGGCAGGAAAGTGGACCTCGTCGCCTGTTAAGCTTTTCCTCCAAGTATGCATTGAGCGCACTTTTGTCAGTTTTGACAGAAAAATTGCCTTCAAATAGAGATGAAACATGCAGAATATCATGAGCATAGCTAGATTTAAGTTCCATGCCTCACTCTTTCACGATTCGATGTCGCACTGAGCCGCTGCTATCATTTTCGATGTCACAACATAAGTTGCACTCACATCAGTGGATGGTTTGCTGTCAAGTTGAGGTAAGTTTCTCTTCGATATAGTGGTAGAGAGTTTTTTGATCTTATCAACAAACCTCTCTTTCCGGAATTCTCTTACCAGTTGATCCCCATTCTTCTGCTCCTGGAGCAGCCAGACGGCCAGTTCATCCAGTGCCAGTTGCTTAATGATTAGATTGTGCAGTTTGATGATGTAAGGGTTTTCCCTTTCTCGCACAAAGCCCAGGAGCTTTGAAACGTTTTCATTCAGCTGATGAGCTTTGCGTTCAGTAGGTTCGTGATGAACCCTCTCCGATTCACTATGATTCATCGACACATCATTCATATTATCCCTGAAGTTGTTTGAGTTGAGGAGAATTTTGTGGAAAATGAGTTGCCACTCGATCACGACCCTCAGACTTCTTGTTAGGCTAACAATGCCACCAGCAACAGCATTGATGTAACTTTCAACTCGATCCTTCACGACAGACTGACCATGCATGAGCCGCTGAAAATCATCTGGATGAGTTGCTTCTAAGGCTTTCCTGGATTCAAGGTAGAACCTGCCATAGCGAAAGTAACTGATGCAGTTGCTATCTCAGAAGATTGGCAGAGAAGCTTCCACGGAAGCTATCTGTAGAGGGAAATTTCCTTCTCGATCTGATGCAGCCGCATGCTTGGTAGTAGCATCCATCTGTTGAAACACTTGCAGGTACTGACACACCTCAGATTTTGCACAGCATTCTTCCAGAAAACACTCAAATTGTTCATGGAGATTTGATGATTGGTCAAATAGGTCTGCAAACTTCTCATGGGTCTTACCTTTGCACACAAAGCTCCCTGCTTCGTGCGCACGTTCTATGAATTCATCATTGATACTACGATCATTCTGCACCAACCACTCCCAGAATGCCTCTCATGCCAAGGAGTTGAGAAGATCTGATACAATCATGATTCCATGGAAGGAACGTATGTAATGATTTCCTTCCAAAACTGAGTTCAGGAGACATTTACGAAAAAAAAAAATGAAATAGTAATATCCAGAGAGCACTGCAATATTCCAGCTATATCGAAAATTTGACAACTGTCTCGTTAGCTACGGAATTTGGAAGATAGCCATTTTGAATTTTGAGTATCAGATGTTGTGATATCGAATCAGTAAAGGTGCTATCGTGTCGGCAGTGCCTGAAAACCTTACAATTAGCATAAAAATAATCCAGTCACGATGTTTCTTTCAAATGATACACTATAACTTTGTTTGGGGAGGGTCTGGTTGGCGGCAATCTTGGATTTCGGGTACTACGCAAAATCATATTGATTTCCTATAGGCACCATCGTGTTGGCCGTGCTTGAAAATCCCATTATAGTCTTCCAGGTATTACGTTTCTATTAGAAATTGTACGCCTTTATAGTCCTGAAAGACCCCGGCGGTGGCCATTTTTAAGACCGCCGTTTTCCCACTTATGCTATGATTCTAGCAGTGCCACCTAATACTGTTTTGAACCTGGCGGTATCCTGTACTCAAATCGCCAGTCAGAGTCTCTTCCTAAGATGTATACGGGTCTCTACAGCAGGGTCTGGACTATTCATTTTGTTCTGTAAATGCCGGGTTAATATTTTTAAAAGTGGTGTACAAATGTCGAGATATCGTACACATTACGGTGCTTGTTATGTCTGACCCGAAGATTTTCCTCACCTGAGGAAAAACCAAAGATTTCACTGGGGAGAACACCAAATTTAGTCAAAGTTTGGATGCCCAACATGTGTGCCCGAGTGAAAGATTTATCACATCAGCAAGAAATGGGGGTAGGGGTCAGAAGGAAAATTCTGTAGTACGGTGGCGAACTTTTTGGATATCTCAGCCATTTTTGAAGTAAAAAGAAAGATAGACATCAATTTGGAAACAGCATAATAATACTCAATTACTTTCATTTCATATACAACCTGTAATTCTCAATAGTTTTTC
>JAGKTI010015258.1:5017-20709 GCA_018397915.1 Birgus latro | reverse complement strand
GTAGTGATAGGATTGCCCATTTTGTTTCCCGTCCACATAAGTGAGGACCGGCCATCTTCTTTCCTCCGCTACGCACCCGTCACCTCAAGAACTTCATCATTGCACAATCCTTCCAGTGTTATTATTCCATCCCTAACCCTTTGGTGTGAGTATAGTAAGTGATACTGCACAGGAGTTTTCCCCACCTTTGGTATGCAGCCTACTCTACAGAAATATTGTCCCCTCTCTCCCTTCCCCTTACCCCTGCTAGGATGCCACAGCCATCAGTGTCAATGGTGACAGGAGTGCCACCTCACTACCACATCGCGTTTATGTAATTAACTCTTCCTTAACTCCGCTTCACTGAATCACTGTAATATCTGCTCATCTTTCCCATAAATGTCTGTGTTTCTGTACTCCATGTCTCTCTCGTTATATATATTTTATTCTTTTTACTGTGTCATTTATTAAAGTACAAGTCAGTGCTTCCTTGCAACATCATCATGTTCACTATAGGATGCCTTACAATGTTTATGGCTCCAGATGGGGTTAGAAAGGGCCAGTCAGGGTGGTGGAGTCAACAGATAGAGTAATTCGTTCCGTGGATACTCACTCATCTCTAACTACACCTAAACACAGTTATGATTCTTCTGACCTATGATTTAATTCATCCAGCAGTAGAATATTCTCCACACAATTTTCCTCTCAGAAAATATTCCCATACGTATCTAGGGAACAGAAATCATACAACGACTGAGTACAATATAATCTTTAAGATAAGGGCAATGAAAACTGCTTAAAAGAACTTTCGTACCTCCTCTTTTCCTGGGTCAAGATTTGTGCCAGTGACGTTTTCCTGGTCGGGGTCATGGCCCTCCCAGAGTTCTGTACTCTGGTAACTGGGGTTGTCCGCCATGGTGACCGGTCCTGATGTTACTCCACTGCTCCAGACTGAACTGCAGTTCACTACTTCCTGTCTTCCGCTTCAGTAACCTGGAGTAGGTCAAATATTCGCTTAATTAGGTTTATGCTATCTTTATTTCCATGGTAAAAAAAAAAAAAATCATAAAAAAAATGGGCAGACATCTTACTGATTCGTATCTGGATGGAGTACTCCGTCTCGCTTCCTTCACCCTGAAAAATGACATGGAAAAATTTCCCCATGAGAAACAGCATATCACACTTACTAGTAATAACTTTCAGTACTTGTAAGTGTACATTATCACTGTATTAAAAAGTTATTGACAACTTGTCATACATTGCTACTGTAGTCAACTGACAGTGAACTGCACCTACGTATCGTTTATAAGGCTCCAACATGCTTGCATGCGTCGGCCTTGGTCACCTAATGGCGGCTCTCCACGTTGCTCGATCTCTGGCAGCCTCCCCACTCAGTCTCTTATCTCTGAGGTCGCAGTCCATGACCTCGCCCCAGGTCTTTTACGGTCAGCCTCTCGTAGCCCAATCCCCGGCCGACGTTTACACTTCTCACTTTTCGTACCCAGCTATCATCCTCCATCCTCTCCACATGCCCAAACCATCTGAATCTGCCCCTCCTCATCACAGCACCTATACACTCCAGTCCCATCCTTCCTCTCAACTCATCAACAGTGAATAATAATTATAATATATTATATTAAATTTGCATTCTTTTCCTTTTAATAAAAACAATTCATGACCCGCAAAACCAGTAGCAAATCTTTTTTTGCCTCTGTCTATTAAAATTTGCCTCAACAATAAGCTCAAATGTTCGGAACCTCCCCCCCCCACCAGTTTCTGGTGTGGACCTGTGTATCATTCAACCTGGGTCCTTTCAGGTCCTTGCAGTTCTGTGAAACAGATTCAGATCACTACATATTACGTCAAATCATGGCTATGAGGACATGTGTCAAAGATCAGGTCTTGCATTGCAATGATGCGAGTATCAGGAATTTCAAGTCTCGATGGGGCTGCAGGGGAGTGGGCAGGATGAGCTGAGATGGGCATTCAATGTCTGCCGGTAGCTGGAACATTTATTTGATATTTACGAAATCAGAGCAAAAATGAAGTAGAGGAGCAGGGTAGGATGATGGTGGGTGATAGGCCACAATGTGGGGAAGCATATCCTGTGAAGATGGATTTTTTCCTAGGCCGATAAAGCGTAGTCATTGATCAAAGGTGTTCAACCAGCAGCCCACAGACCGAATACGCCTTGTCAGACATTACTGTCTTGATTTGTCCATAATTATCCCGTAATATTTACTAACGGTATTATTCACACATTGACATTGAAATTCAGACAGCAGTTTGTAGTGATTCACTATTCATTACTGTCGTTAACTCGTCCAGTCCCGACAGGTTTTTTACCCAGCCTACCCCCAGGTCCCGAACAATTTTCGACTTTTTGTTTTTTGGCTGAAACCTTCGCTTTTGGTGAGAAACATCGAAAATTCATAGAGAAATCGCGATCCTGAAGTCAGAATTGTTGATACAGGTGTCACTCAACCTTATATTTTCCTTCATTTTCAGGATACCTGGCTAAAGAAAACGAACTATGGAAGGGTTAACTAATTCAAGCCACTTTAAATTACGTATTTATTTCATTTATTTGGTACGAAATTATGTGTAGTACAAGTCTATATTGGTTTTCACACAATAATATAGGCGTTTATAAGCAATGTTCACTCACCCAAAACCCCAGTATATGGCACCTTCCTTTACGGCATTACCACCTCATCACTTCTGTTTGTTTCTACCTCTAGCTTCTTTGTTTCTTTGTCCTCCACCATAGGAATCACTTCCACCGTGAATTTCGTCATTGGAGAGACCGTGGGGCAACATACCTTTACTGACCAGGTTACAGCTAACAGGTGAATTCCCCTGTGTGTGTGTGGGGAGGGGAAGGGGGGTTAGGTGGGGCCAGGTAGTATTCCCGCTTGACAGCAGGTAGAGGAAGGTCTCCCACATATGCGTACCAAAAATCACCCGCGAATGTTGAAAAATGTGCACACAATGGGCCTTGCAATTGAGTGATGTACGATGCACGTCGTTGGGTCTGTCCGCGGAAAAAAGTAGCGACGTGCATCGTACATCGGTGGGACTCGGCGGGTTGAAGTCCAAGTCAACACGGTCTGTATTCTGTAACAGTGATTTAAAAGTGCAGATGTGTAACAAAATGAAATACCTAGGTCACAGTCGAATTACAGAACTCCTATTTTAACATTCCTATTATATGTTGCAAGAATAAACGTGGCTATATACAATTATACATACATTTTTTTTTTCATTGCATCTCACTACCACTGTACAGTGCGATCCTCCAGGAAAGGTTCGGGATCCCTGTCATATCTTAATCCTATAATGTCGATGAAGGAACAAACTCTGTGTGGGATGGGCACATACGAGTGTGCAGAATGAACTGGGATAATGGGAGGGGCAGACTAGCACGCTCTGAAAATGAACGTTATGAGACTAGGAGTTCGCGCTGGGAAGGAAAGTACTCTCGGGAAATCCATACAGGAGTACAAAAAGACCACGTGGTCAAAAAGAAAGAATAAATGGACTTCATCCTTACCATCCTAGTAACAGAGGAAGAAGAAACACACGATATCTCGTTTGTCAAATATTTCGAAGATATACAACTCTTTCATATGTGATCAGGAAAAGTATAAATTACTCTACGATGAGAAACCAACCATAGAAAAATTATTCTTCGATGAGATATCAAGCATAATTAACTAAGACGCAGGTATTACTGATGTCGTAATCCGAACACTGACCAGAGAAAACAAAAATATGTGGAGATAAAGAAGGAAGTGGGCAATTACAGCTGGTAGTTGAAATATATCTTCTTAAACAAAGGGTATATCAGTTCGAAATCGCAGTAATAATATGCTCCACATTGCTGTAAGAACTGATTGTGATCGGATAAATCAGTATGGCGTGCAGAGACGGATGTAACGAGGGTGGGGGATGGGGGGGGCACTAGTTCACCAAGCCTGACATAGTTCCAGCAAATGTTATCTTCTTATGAATTTGTGTCCTTATAATGATAACCATGTTAATGTTCATCCTCACTTTTCATATTTGTATTGTAATGCCGTAATTTTAAGGGTAATTTAAGTATAATTTAAGTTAGTATAAATGTCTAAGTTAGTACAAGTGTAGTATAAGTAGTATAAGTGTTACCTTGAACCGCTAAATATGTTTTTATCTGCGCAATGTAGGGGTTAATCATCAAATTCCATATTCAGGCTTGATCCCTGTTAAGATTCATGGTGTAAGTGAGACTCTATTGATGGAGGAACTGTATAGGGCGATTATGTAAAATGAATGTCTTTGTGCTTGGAGTAGTCGATTCCCAGTCTGTATAGAATCGTAAATTTTAGCAAGAGATTATTAATCGCGAAAATTTCTCTTCGTACTTTGAATTCGAAATTTGTAAATCAGACTTGGTGATATCTCCTTTTTGTACTGTGTAGTAGTGAATTAAAGCTTATTTATTTATTTATTTATTTTTTTTGCAAGGAAGAAGGAACCAAAGGCCATGGGCCCGCAAACCGTTCCTTCCAAGAATAAACAAAAACAACACAAAAGAGAGCCAAATTCAAGATCAGTTCATTTCGAGATGCCTGGACACACTGCGTTTGAAAGACTGGAGATTATAGGAAGTAGGAAATACAGACAGAGGAAGACAGTTCCAGAGTTGACCAGTTGCATAAATGAAGGACTGAGAGTAACGGTTAACTCAAACTCCGACTCCGACTCCAGGAAATTTTAAGGTTGCGACTTCGACTCCGACTCCGACTCCACCCCCCCTCCCCCTCCCCCTCTTCTGCAGTACAGTGGTAGGCATACTGCATTACTTACATACTTTCAAGTTTACTTCTCTCTATCTATTGCCAGACGCCTTAATCCCGTAAGGGGTGGCCACTAACAAATAGCTTCCATATGTCGCCCTGTCCCCCGCCATTTCACTGCCCTGCTCTCAGCTCACACCCCCCTCTCTCATATACCTCTCCGCTCCATCCCTCCATCTCATCCTTGGCCTCCCCCTCCCTCTCCCCCCCTTCACCTCACTCACATACACTCTCCTCGTCAATCTCTCACTCTCCATCCTCTCCACATGCCCAAACCACCTTAATGTGTTTCTCCTAACGCTTCCTATCACATCCACATCCATACCACAATGCTCCTTCACTTCATCATTTGTCAGTCTGTCTCCCCATCTGACTCCACATGCTCCTCTCAAATAACTCATTTCCACTGCTCTCACTCTTGACTTCTGTCCCTCCAACAAGGTCCAAGCTTCACTTCCATACGTTAGAGTTGGTCTCACAATACTATCATATAGTAGCTTTTTCACTTCCATGCTCACTTCCCTGTTTCTTATCACTACTTTCAAGGAACCAGCAAGCTTTCTTCCTTGCTGCACCCTCTCAAGCACTTCACCCTCTAAACTTCCATCCTTACTCATCACACTACCCAAGTACTTAAATGCACTCATATTCTCCATATCCTCCCCATCCAGTCTCACTGTACATTCACTGATTTCTCTTCTCTCGAGGACCATCACTTTACTCTTCCCTACATTCACATTTAGATTCCGTTTCATACACACTCTCCCAAACACATCTACCAAGCCTTGCAGATTCCCTTCGTCTTCACTTAGCAACACAGTATCATCTGCACACAATAGTACAGGGAGTTTCCAAACACTGCCCTCTCTCACTAGGGCCGCTCCAACATCCACTGCCCTACCTTGTATATCGTTTATAATCCCATCCATATACAGAATGAACAACCATGGAGACATGACACATCCTTGTTTCAATCCAGCCTTCAAATAGAAAAATTCACTCAGTTCACCATCCATACACACCTTAGCACCCTCATACATACTCTTCACGCCCTTCAACAACTTCCCATCTACTCCATATATTCTTAATACTTTCCTCAACCCTTGTCTATCCACCCTGTCATATGCTTTCTCCAAATCCATAAAGGCTGCATACAACTTCTTTCCCTTCCCTAGAAACTTTTCCACTAAAGATCTAGGAATGAATATCTGATCTACACAACCTCTTCCCTTCCTAAAACCTCCCTGTTCTTCTCCAAATAATTCCTCTGTTACTTCTCTAACTCTGTCAAAAAGTATCCTACCACATATCTTTCCTATTACACTAAGAAGGCAAATACCCCTATGATTACCCCTTTTCCTTTGTACAGGGGAGTAATTATACCTGACTTCCAATCCTCAAGGACTCTACCTTCCTCCCAGGCCAATCTGCACATCTGCCACATCCATTCTCTTACTATCTCTCCCCCATGCTTCAGCATTTCTCCACACACTCCACCAGTTCCTAGGGATTTCCCCACAACTTCCATCCTGCTGATTTCTTCCTCTCTTCTCACATCCCTCCTTCTCCCAGCCATTCCCCAGCCACTTATATTTGCATTACTTTCATTCTCTATGTTCAACAATTCATTAAAGTGTTCTCTCCATCTGCTCACCCTCTAACTTCTCCACAAGTAATCTACCATTTTTATCTTTCACTCCCCAACTGCCTTCTTTGGCACCCTGTCTAAATCTCTCTACCTCTTTCCAGAATATTTCCATACATTTCCTCCACTTTACACTCAAATTCCTTTCCAAATCCCTCATCCACTCTCTTCTTACTCTCTCTTACTAATCTTTTCACCTCTTCCTCTACATATAACTCTCTCCTCCGTCTCTCAACTTCTTCGACGCCCCTGTTTCTCTTCCACTCACTATATGCTCTTTTCTTTTGTGCCTCAGCCTCTCTCTCCTCTTCATTCCACCATGCTGTTCCCTGCACCCCCTTTCATCTTCTCTTCACCCCACACACCACCTCACATGCGGCACAGATTTCTTCTATAAATATCTTGCACACACCTTCCACGTCCCCCATCTGCTGCAATCTATATTTACCCAATCGCTCCTCCACATGCCTTTTATACTCTACCTTTTTTCTATCCTCTCGTAACTTTTCTACCCTCCTTGTAAGAACTACTTCCTCCTGTCCTTCCCTTCTTCTATTTCTCCATTTTGTTTTGGACTTTGATTCTGACCACAACCAAGTGGTGGCCCGAAAGTCCACTCTCCGAACATCTGTATACAGTACTCTTGCATCCATTACACACTGTCTCATCCTTTCATCCATACACACACATAATCAATCATTGCCTTCCATTCATTCAGTTCACCATCCACCCTTCTCATCACTCGCCACGTATACCTATGGATCATTTTGTGCCTGAAGAGGGTATTATATAGCTAGCTATCACCAACCCCCTCCCGGCACAAATGTCCACTAAAGCACTGCTATTCTCATCAATCTCTGCAGGCACACCCCACTCACCAAACTACTCCATCAACCTTCTCATTCCCTACTTTTCCATTCATATCTCCAATCAAAAAACACTCTCTCATTCTTTCAAACTCTTCCAAGCACGCTTCCACATTTGTCCAGAACTCTTCTCTCACTCTGCTTGCACGATCTTACGTTGGCGCATACACGCACACGATCGCCCACATTTATAGTCCAACTTTGAGTCTTACCCACACAATCCTTGAGCCAACTGATCCATACTCTCTTATATTCTCCTTCCATCTGTTACTCACAACAATACACACTCTTTCTTTTGTCCTTTCATTCTCACCTACTCCCGTGCATATACCCCATCCATACTGCCATTCTCTCACACTCTCACCTCACCATTTAGTTTCAGTTAATCCACATACATCCACTTTCGCACCCTCAAGCACCTGTACAATTTCTCTCTCTTTCACCTCATCATTTGCAGCCCTTACATTCCACGTAGCTATCCGTACCAAGTTCTTTGTTCAGTCCTTAGTCATCATCTGGTCAGTCCTGGTCCGAGGTTTCTTGTTCGTATCTTTAGTTAGTTGTTTTCCGGGGAGGGGCACTAACCCTCCGCCAACCCACTTGTTGTCACGTAAGGAACATGTGTTGGTTGGTTATAAGATTACCACCCAGCGTTGTAAATGCTTTCCTGGTTTACAGGAAATCATTTGGGTTGCCACTCAATGTAAGAGTAGAGTTACCCCAACAACAGAGTATCACTACACCAAGTGGGTGGATGATGGGCGTCCCTTACCTACTTCATCCGTATTATTAGTGTCCATAATATCGTAAATTCACGTTAAATCAATATTCCCCCCAAAAAAAAAATCCCACAAATTGCTTGCATGAAATGTCCTCCCACAAGAGCTCCCGCAAAAGCTAATTTCACACCACAAAAATGTGGGAATTTCTCACGAAGTGGCACAACTGGCCTAGCAGTGCACCCAAGTACTTTACAAGAGAATTGATCACATAAAGGAGTCGGAGTCGGAGATATTTTTACCGACTCCGACTCCGACTCCAGCCAAAACTATCTGACTCCTCGACTCCTGACTCCGACTCCGACTCCACACCCCTGGTTGATAGATCTAGGAGAAGAATGGTGGCCGTCTACAACAGCTGCTATAGAACGACCAGAAAGGAAGCTAGAGATGAAGGCGCAGATAGAAGGATAGAAACCGTAAGAGGGCAGTTTAGAAATTAAAAATTTATGCCAGGCTCGATCGAAAGCCTTTGAGATGTCAAGCGCAATGGCAAAGTTTTCGCCAAAGTCCCGAAAGGAGGATCACCAGGAGTCTGAAAGGTAGGTGAGAAGATCGCCAGTGGAGCATCCCTGATGGAACCCATACTGACAATCAGAAAAGGTTGTGACAGGAAAGATGCTTTAAAATTTTTCTGTTAAGAATAGACTCAAACACTTTTGAGACACAGGATGTTAAAGCAATTGGACGATAGTTAGAGGGTTGGGAGTGGTCACCCTTCTTTGGGACTGGCTGAATGAGAGCAAACTTCCAGCAAGAAGGAAAGGTACAAGTTGACAGACAAAGGCGAAAGAGTTTACAGAAGCACAGTTCTTGAGGACAACAGGAGGGACCTCATCAGGACCATATGCCTTGTTAGTATTGAGACCAGTGATGGCTGAAAATACATCAGTTGAAGAAATTTTAATGTCAGCCATGAGGAAGTCAGAGGGGGGAAGTGATGGAGGAACAGCACCGGAATCGTCTAAGATGGAATTGGAGGAGAAAGTCTGAGCAAAGAGATCGGCTTTATCAGTAGAAGAAATAGCTACAGAGCCATCAGAGTAGAAAAGAGGAGGGAAGGATGATGAGGTAAAGTTGTTAGAAAGGTTTTTGGCAAGGTGCCAAAAGGAGCGTGAAGAATTTGAGTTGGAGAGTTGGGAACATTTAGTGCAGATGAAATTATTTTTAGCAGAACGAAGAACAGACTTAGCACAATTCCGGGCAGAAACATAAGAAAGATGTGATTCAGGGGTGGGTTGGCTCCGGTACCTTTCGTAGGCCCTCTCCTTGTTGCGGACAGCATTAGAACAAGTGTGATTAAACCAAGGCTTTTTTGCATTAAACAATGGATATGAGAAAGTAATGTATGCTTCCATGCCCGAAAGAATAACCTCCGTAATGCGTAAGGCACACGCAGATGGCTCCCGGCCATGGAAGCAATAATCATTCCAGGGAAAATCAATGAAGTACTGCCTGAGGGCCTCCCAATCCGCACCTCTAAAGTGCCACAGACGACGTTTCTTTAGAGGTTCCCCAGGCTGCACCGGAGCAATAGGATGGGTTAAGATAATAAGGTAACGATTGGAGGAGCCCAACGGAGAGAAAAGATTAACAGTGTAAGCAGAAGGATTAGTTGTAAGGAAAAGGTCAAGTATGTTGGAGCTCTCTCCAAGGCGATCAGGGATATAGGTAGGGTGCTGTACAAGCTGCTCTAGGTTATTAAGGATAGAAAAGGTATAGGCTTGTTCACCAGGTGGATCAGTGAAAGGAGAGGAGAGCCAAAGGTGGTGGTGAACACTGAAATCTCCAAGAATGGAGATTTCAGAGAAAGGAGAAATGGATAGAATGTGTTCCATCGTAGAAGTAAGATAGTCGAAGGATTTTTGATAGTCAGTAGAAATAGGCGATAAGTAAACAGCGCAGATATATTTATTCAGAGAATGACAGGAGAGCCGAAGCCAGAGAGTAGAGAATTCAGAAGAATCAAGTTCAGGAACACGAGAGCAAGATAAGTTGTTGCATACATATACACAACAGCCACCTTTGGCTTTGAAATGAGTATAGAGAAAGTAGGAGGATACACAAAAGAGTTTGCTGTCAGTTGCCTCGGACAGCTGAGTCTCCGTTAAGAAGAGAAGGTGAGGTTTAGAGGAGGAGTGGTGGTGTTCCACGGAAAGAAAATTTGAGGAAAGGCCGCGAATGTTGCAGAAATGAAGAAGTGTTCAGACAGTGGTTCCAGGCATGAGTCATCACCGGGAGAGGGGCGGATGGTGGGGGCATTTGTGGTTCCTCCCTCCTGGGGACTCCGAGGCACTTGTTAGTTTTTGCCATTTTTTCTGAATTTTCAAACTGTTGTGTAGTGTGTACTGTGCATGTAGTTTGGTGGTGACAGTTAGAGAAACTTGTATTGGAGAGCATGCTGGCCTAATCTCCGTGTAGCTGAAACACTGAAAAAGTTAGTCCCGAGGGCTGATGAAACGGGAGCTCCAGCTATCTCTATCATCAGCTATCCATCCACCTCGGGAGTACTGCCCTGTTCGACTGGTGCTACAGTCTACTCCTGCTTGATCCCTGTTAAGCTTATTTAAATCCTAATTGCTGATAATAGACATTTGTAACCGCGAAATTTGCATTACCCTCGCGTTTAGTCACGTAGGCCCAGCAACTGCAACACATGGATACAATTCGTTTCAAGCGCTCATTTGTTTAGGCTTTGGTGTAATTGTAAATTCCATACACTTATTACAAAATTTTAAGCATCGTAAGTCAACCCATCCGTGTGGGTCAAGTGTGAACACATTTTTCATATTCCTTGTAATAAGTGTAAACTGAAAGGCTGCAGAGAGATCAGTCGAAGTCGTAGTCAATTCTCAATGTTAGAACAAACCGAGCTTATATAAACTATACGAGTTGCCTGCTAAGCCAGCAGAAGACAGGGCGTGTGTGCTGGGCATTCCCCAGGCCCTGTCTTCCCCCCTTTCTCCGACGCCAGCGTCCTCTGTCGCCATGCAGAGGGCGCCCCCTTATATTTGAAGCTCATTTCTCTGACGGGCTCTCCACCCTGAGCCCGTGTCGCACTTAGTGTGGCAAATCTTACACACACACACACACACACACGCCTGGGACCCGGTGTCGCAGCGCACCTCTCGTCGTGTGAGGACCTCCACCCAACCCGCGGCGGGACCAGTTCTCCGGCAGCTCTCCACCAGCCGAGGGGGTTAGGCCTGTTCTATCCACCCTGAGGATGTAGGCCTAGATTCCGCCGACCCGGAGGTCGAGGCCGAGTTTCTCCCTCCACCTGGAACAGGGCCTTTCCCTCGTCGTTGACCATGACTGGGCCTTCCCTCTTGGCTTTCCGTCTGCTGCTGGGGAGCTGGGCGAGTCCTTAGCCCTACACCATCAAGGGCAAGGGGGTTGAGGGCAGTGTCGGGCCGGTTTTTCTCGATCTCCAGCAGTCGGCGCCACTCGATCGGCGCCAAGTCGTTCTTCCTGCTGCCCGTCCCGCCCTGTCCTCCTCGATCTTCGACCTGTGCAGCCGGCCACACGATCGTTCCGCCAGCCCTCGTCTTCTTCCCTGCCTTTCCTGCCTTCCTCGTCATTTTGTCTGCCTGCTGGTGCCCCGTTTTTCTTAAGTTTCTGCAGCGCGCTTTTGTGCGCCCTCTGACGGGCTCTCTGTTTGCCCGTGTCCCCACAAGTTGGGGCGAATATTCACAAACAAACAAACAGCCTGGGACCGACATAACACCGTCTCCTTTTTGTCAATACAGGTCAGTAACTCTAAAATCCATATATTCCCCCACCCCTTCCTTACTTACTTGTGTGAAGTAAATTCTCATATACATCAGTATTAGTAATATTCCCCCCTGCTCCTTTTGAACTGACTCTATAACGCCGTCTCCTTTTCGTCGATATAGATTGTGACTGATCATAACATCGTTAGAAAATAACGAGTGGATGAAGCCGACTGGCTCGCATTCCCTTCGCATATTGCCTGCTACACTGAAATTCTCCCCCCCCCTTTCTGTTACACGTAATTCGAATGCTGAATTAGCTGGTCCACTAGAACATTCCTTCCTTTTGAGTGATGTGTTTAGCTTGATAGAGTTTTGTATACACATGTATTTGTTTTCCCTAAGAGCATTGATTAATTATTCATCCACTTTAAGTATTGAGCCTACTGTATTTTTTTTTTTGGGGGGGGGATGTGAGGTCAACTTATAAATAACCCTTGAGTTAATGTGTATATTCCAAACTTGGGAGAATATTTTGTGGAGGAAATATCTCGGTGAGTTTGCCTGACGAGTCCGTTTGAGACAGTGAGATTGCTAGATTCACATGGGATAGTATTATTTTAAATATTAGGTTAGGAGGTGAGAGATTCATATTCCCGGAAGGGATAAAACTTAGTGTATCAGTGCCATTTAGGAGTGTTGGTTCAGTGGTGAAGATTATATATTAGTGTATGATAATATAATATTGAATATTTACCCAATTGTGGAGAACATTATTTATTAGTGTGATAATATCATCCCGAGAATTATTTCAGCTGTGGAGATTTATACTCCCGAAATTATTGATCCTTATTATATCTAGTCTGCCTTGTGATACTCTCAGTGCAAAGGAAAATTTGTCTTTCAGTTCTTAGTAATTCATAGTCTGCAAAGTAATCTATTTTTAATTTGATCTAATTATTTTGTTTGTTTCTTTCCATTGTATGTTTAGAATTAAAAAATATTAGATTAAGTTTTCATAGAGTTTAAGTCTTACTATCCCCAAAGGAGACTGAATCGTGAGGTTGAGTGGCCCGCAAGGTGTGCTAATATCTTATTTATTTTTTTTTTTTTTTAAAGATTCGCCACACTGGTGTGGCACGGGCTCGGGGTGGAGAGCCCGTCAGAGGGTGGCCGTAAGTAAACAAGGGGGCGTCCTCTGCATGGCGACAGAGGACGCTGGCGTGGGGGGGGGGGGGGCAGACAGAGCCCATCCCCCATATCTTATTACTCACGCGCCCTTTAAAAGAACACGCTACCCCAGTTCTCTTATTCACAAGGCCCCAGAAGTCCTCATCTTTCTTTCCTGGTGGAATGATTTCCCAGCATACGCTGGGTGGTGGCAGCCTACTCTCTAAAACTCTGATTCTTACGGTAAGTCTAAATTTCATAACATTACACTGGTGACTAGAGAGGTGGGATTTGTTAGACTGGCTTCAGCAAATTTCCCATCAAATCACAAGAGTTAAAAATTACGAGAAAGACACTGGTGTCATTAGCGGGGTGATATGTTATCTCTCATCATTTCATAAGAGCTAAAATCTCGAGTTCTACGGTATTAGGATGCAAATATGTAAAAATCAAAGGATGAAGATGTTTTTGATTATACGTTCATATGTGTGTTCTTTTCAAAACTTGATCAGTCGTAAAAGTGTGTGCTTCTCGACACAGCCAGTCACGCCTCGCTGTTGCTTTGATCTGTCTCCTGAACCTCAAAATATCAGACGGATGGATGAACCGCTTAACCAAAAGGAAGTCTTTTGTTTGCTACCGTACAAAAGAAATATACAGTATGATTTTTTTTTTTTATGCATGGAAGAAGGAACCAAAGGCCACGGGCCTGCATACTGTTCCTTCCAAGAAAAAGCAAAAACAGTACAAAAGAGAGCCAAATTCAAGATCCGTTCAATTCGAGATGCCTGGACACACTGCATTTGAAAGACTGGAGATCATAGGAAGTAGGAAATACAGACAGAGGAAGACAGTTCCAGAGTTGACCAGTTGCATAAATAAAAGACTGGGAGTAACAGTTAACTCTTGCATTAGAGAGCTGGACAGAAAAGGGATGAGAGTTTGTTGCTAGACGGGTACTACGTGCCGGTCATAGGGGTGGAGGGATGCAAGCAGACAGTTCAGAGGAACAGTGACCATTGAAGTAGCGATAGAAGAGAGATAAAGATGCGACAGTGCGGCGAAGAGACAATGAACATGACATACTGATATCTATACATAATATGAATGCACACTTACACGATATTTGCAGCAGTTTAAGCTATCAAGGTTGATTTAATCCCTCGAGGTAATTGCCTGAACCGGGCCTGCAAAGACGGAATTAAGTCTTCTAAACCACAGTGGCAAGTTCTGTCAAAGCCACCTAATCCCCAACAGCTGTAACTTTTTTTTTTTATGTGTCTGACTCTGGGCATAGGCTTCACAGCCTGCTATCAAGGCCCAGCAGTCCTCCTACATACCAACACCTCTACATGTCACCACTTCGGCACTAACACCCACCGTCCATACTGCATACATGCAAGGGCTGTCTCATACAGGACTGGTGTATTGGTATTAGCGGGGGTATTTTTACATGTCGGCGGGTCTTCTGAACTGGTCAGACTACTCCAGTGCAAGGGTGCTAAGAAGCTCTGGGTTTACCAATCTAGTCACCTTTGAATGCTAAACTTTGGGCCATACAGGCTCTTACACATACAAATAAAATTAACTTCGCTGTTCTTAAAGTATTGAAAAATGTAAAGTTGAATATGATAGATTTTAGCAAGATCAGGAGACCAGGTGAGTCATTCGTAAAACTGCATGACGATCGCAAAAGGCTAACCAGGATACAAGAAACATGGTGTAGGGATTTGTTCAATAAGCCCTTTAGTGGCATTACTGTAGAATTCTTTAGTATAAATGAAAGATAAACAGACCTAATAATAAACTGAATATGAAATACAATATGAAGTTAATCGAAGTTTCGCTCCAACACAGATTAAGAAGACAAAGAAACTGATTAATATAATGAAGAAGTAGAAAAGGCTATAAAAAACACATAGACTAACACATTATACATTTGTGCTAAGAGACTTTAATGCAACCATAAGCAAGACGTAGATCGGTAAGATTCCTTTAGGACATTTTTGAATGGGTATTTTAAAAGTGAGGCGTGAAATGCTAGTGAATCTGCAGACAAGAACATTTTCGAGTGTTAAATACTATCTCCCAAAAGAAGAAATGTGGTAAGTAAACCTCAAATGGATCAAACTTGTGAAACAAAGTATAAAACAGATTTCATCATCAGTGTCATTGCATGCCGATACTGAAACGTCACTGTGCAAAAAAATAGTAGTAGTTGCAACTCAACCTGAGCTGAACATAGATTAGTGGACTTCAGGCCAAACATCCTCATTATCCTCATTTGGGGGAATACAGAGGGGATTGAGGGACGTTTGCATACCTGGGCATCTCCACTTCCAGGTCTTATCGGTGCCACCACGAGGGGGCGTCCCTGTCCAGCATCCCAGTGAATGTAAGACGCGACCGCAGAGTGTGGGCGAATCCTGTGAAGCAGTTGTGTGGTTGGAATTCCTCATTACTGGCTCACACAGTTGCCTACACTAATTTTTTCTCATGATTTCCTCCATCCAAGGGTGAAGAAAGAGGTATGAATGATGATGATGATTTTGATGATGATGATGTATATACGGTGTATAATTTGTATAATTTTATGTGCTGCGTGTGTGTGGGGGAGGGGGCTGTGTCTATTCGAGTTATGCGTGTGTGTGTGTGTGTGTGTGTGTGTGTGTGTGTGTACAGAGCCACATTCCCTTTTTAGA